>CAKNYM010036770.1:30324-41914 GCA_932195095.1 Andricus curvator | reverse complement strand
TATATATATATATATATACCGGGCGACCTCTCAGAGTATCAGCCTTATCCTTGCACGCGGGGCTCTACAAGGATGGACTAACCATTTCCCTAGCTGCTCGTGGGAACAACAATGAAACCACCAAAACACCAAAATGTTGTAGATGCGGTTCAAGACAATCGAACGCGCAGAGCACCCGACAATGGGTCGGCAAACAATGCCGACCAGCCTAGAGTTCGGGGTGCTGAAAATAATTTAGATGGAAACTCGACGACGAACCGGCGAAATGCCCATATTGAGTGGACGGATCAACTCAGGGATGACTTGCTAGACTGCTACGATGCCAGCATTATCCCTGTTCACCGAGGCTTTATGCGCGTATGCACACTCTGTGGTGCCAGAAACACCCATAGCTTCAGCACGTTTCGCATCAGTATTTGCGAAATCAAGCCGACTACCTCAGAAAAAATGGATATGTACGCGGAGCGCTTCCCCAACCGCTGCTTTATCAAGCTGCAGACGAAGATGAGGAAGCGACATTGACACCAACCGCAGAAAGCAGGCACCTCCTGAGAGATGATCGCAATTTCATTACTAGAAGGAACATTAACATGCAAGTTCCTCCTAAGCCCCAAGATCTGGCTGAGATCGATGCCTTCCTTCGTGGAGATATCTCGCAAGAGTCCGACCTCTGGACCATCAATTGCTCAGTGTATGGTGCTGCGAGAACTTTGGCTGATTCAAATCGAAGGCTGAAACCAACGATGGATCAAAAGACCAAAAGACGCTTGCATCAACTGAACAAGAAGATTGGATGGGCAAGACAGAATGCGTCCCGTGTTCAATGTGTGATTGACTACATAACATCTGGTAGACCGTTTACGGAAAAGGTTCGAAAGTTCGGCCAAGAACTAAGGATCTTGAATCACACACTAAACAAGTCCAAGCTGCTGACAATACAGAAGAGGGAGAGATGGATCAGGGAGAATCAACAGTTTCTCGCTGACCCATCGTGCCTCTTCAGCGATCTACCTGTTTCTGTCAAAAATCCACCCGAGCCTAAGGAGGTAGAGACTTTTTGGAGAGAGGTGTACAAGATCCCGAAAACACTAGAGTTGAAAGAAGATACTGAAAATATCATCCGCTTCAAGGAGTTTTGCGACAACCTCATAAAATCTGAGGAGGAATGTCCATCAAACACTGCCGAAGAGGTGAAAAAAGCACTTAGAGGCACGAAGAACTTTTCCGCTGCTGGACCAGATTGTATCAAGAACTTTTGGTGGAAGAAGTTTACTTTTACACACAAACATTTGGCCCGCATATTCACCTCATATTTAAAGACGGAGACGCCCATTCCGCAGTGGCTGGTGTTAGGACGCACTATACTCCTGCCAAAAAAAGGCAACTTGCCCAACCCAGAGAATTACAGACCAATAACTTGTTTGAAAACGCTGTATAAGATCTTTACAGCTGTCCTCAACAACAGGATTGTCCGACGAATTGAGCCTGTATGGCGAGAGATGTACGAACAACGTGGCTCGAAAAAGGTGTAGCAGGCTGTCGAGAGAACCTGCTAATTGACAGGTGTGTCTGTAAAGACGCTGCAGCCCATCAGCGCGTCCTGTCAATGGCCTGGATTGACTATCGGAAAGCTTTCGATGCAACCTCTCATAGACTTATCATCTGTCTGTTGGAAAGCTTGAAGGTGCATCCACACATAGTGAGATGCAGAGAGAGATTGATGCCTCTTTGGAAAACTAGATTTACTATCTCATCTAGAAATTATCGTGTGACAACGAACAACGTCACCTTCTAGATGGGCGTCTTTCAAGGTGATACCATGAGCCCTTTGCTTTTTTGCATCACACTTTTGCCTCTATCTCTCGCACGACGAAATTCTCCTGGATACCTCTGTGGTGTCACTAACCAGCGCGAGCATAAGGTCACTCATGTATTTTATATGGATGACCTGAAGATATATGCCTCTGGTAGAAGCAAACTTCAAACTGCTATAAATATTGTCAAGAACTACACAGGAGAGATTGGGATGGACTTTGGCTTGGACAAGTGTGCCCAAATTTATCTGAAGAAAGGAAAGATTACTGGCGTTCCCAAGGACCCTGAGCTTGTGGATATAAGTGTTATCAGACATCTTAATACTGGAGAGACCTATACATACCTGGGCGTGCCTCAAAACCGCATTCAGGACGTAACATCAGTGAAGGAGTCTCTCCGAAGCAGATACAAGCATCTTCTGCGACGGATTTGGTCTTCCAATCTGTCGGCGTTGAACAAGGTATCTGCGACTAACATGCTTGCCGTCCCGGTTCTACTCTACTCGTTTGGGGTAGTTCAATGGACGAAGAACGAGCTTAAGGCCCTTTATGTCATTACACGTAAGATCATGTATACGCATAAAAGCTTGCATATCAATTCGTCAGTTCCGCGATTATATATTTCACGCCGTCAAGGCGGACGCGGACTTCTGAATCTCCAGTGTCTTCATAACCGGATTTTTCTAAGTACAGCTTACATCGTTGGGAATGGCAGAGATCCTCTCCTAAAGGTGGTCAGGAACCACGAGATGATTGGCGAAGGAGCGTTCCTTTACAAAGCCGCGGAGCAAGCGGCCCAGACCCTTGGCCTGAATTTTAACATCAGAAGTGAGGAAAGTGCATTACTTCATCTAGATGCTTCACTTCTAAAAACCAAAGTGAAGAAAGCAGAGGTTGAAAATTTTCACCAAGAGCTACTCGACAAGAAAATGCACGGAAACTGTCACAGAAATGTAGAAAAACAGTCCTTATCGAAGGAGCAAACTTTTGCTTTCCTCAAATCATCAGGGCTTAATTCAGGTACAGAGGGTTTTATTTGTGCATGCCAGGACGGTGTAATTTCCACCTTAGCATACCGTGAGCGCATTTTATGTCAAGAAGTTCCCAGTGATAGGTGCAGAGCGTGTCATGCACACGCTGAGTACCTAGAACACATACTATCAGGGTGTCCGACCCACGCGGGAACGACGTATATCTATAGACATAATGCGGCCCTAAGAGTGCTTTATTACCATCTTTGTCGCTCTTACGGTGTTGGCCGCGACCCTACCCTGCCGAACGCTCCAAAGGAGATACAGTCGATTGTCCGAAACGATAAGTGCCAAATTTTCTGGAACTACGATTTTCGGGCAGCAGTCCCCGTTGCGCACTCGAGGCCTGACATTGTTCTCCAAGACTTCGAGAAACGAACTATATTCGTGATCGAATTCTCGGCTCCGACCGAATACAACATCACTGCAAAGGAGAAAGAAAAAGAGGAGAGGTATCAAGACCTTAAAAGAGAGCTACAACGACTGTACCCAAAATATTCTGTACAAGTAATTGTCCTTGTGATAGGTGCTCTCAGAGGTGCGAAACTATCACTGGTTCGTAACCTTAAAGCCATACCCGCGTGCCAAGGAGAAAGAAAAGAAAGAGATGTATAAAGAACTTATAAGGGAGTTGCGACGGTTATACCCGGAATATTCTGTTAAGCTAATCGTCTTGATCATCGGCGCTCTTGGAGGTGCCAAGGTTTCACTGGTTAATAGCCTGAAAAGCATCCCTGCATGTCAACAAAATGCTGAGTACACTTGCGGGGAAAATGCAGAAGGCGGTCGTCATTGGGTCGCTCCGTGTCCTCAGGGTGCACGAGACTTTCATCGGATCATCGTATTGAGTTCGTCGCAAACTGTAACCACCTATCTCACGGTCGTGAGACGTGCTTACAGCTGAAATTTTACCGCGATTTCGCTGGGAGCGGGTGCAATTTTTCAGGTTAGCACCCGCTCCCGGCGAAATCCTGCGGTTGTCCTTATGACAAACTTTTATATATATATATATATAAGTGTGTCTGTGTATTGTATTGTATATCTCGTTATGATTTATAACATAACGTTTTGGCGACTAAAATGCTGGGGACTACGTCTGGTGAGTAGATGTCCTCGAGAATAGATGTCCCAGCGCATGCCCCGCAACCAGACGGCGCGGCGGCGACTAGATTTCCTTCTCTGGTCTGCCTGTCGTCGTTGCTGTCGTTGTCGCCGTCTGTATATAGGATAACTTTTGAGAGCCTAAGCGGATTGGATTGTGCTTTGGCACACGCTTTTAGGGTCCAAAAACGAAGATCGAATTCATTAACCAGCTATTTTGGATGAAAATTCAAACAGTAAGAGCATTATCAGTTACATCATTTTTTTTCGAGATTTAAAAATTCTATGTACGGCTATTCGTAGTTCTCGGAAACTCGAATAATTTATCTCAATGAATTTTTTTTGATAGAAAAAAAATGATTGGAGTTATAGCATTTTCGAAATCCAAAAAAATTAACGAAAATTAACATTTTTAGCGGAACAACGCATGATATGAAAAAAAGTCTGAAAAAGAAAATCGCTGCCTTTTGAAAGCCCTACAAGATTATCGTAACAAATTTTGAAATTTTCTTAAAAAATAGAAAATCAAAATTCGGATCGCACAAAAAATAATTAAAAATTCCATTTCGTGGTCAAACTATGCAAGATACGAAAAAATTGGAGCACAAAAATTGTGCACCGTAGAAGTATCTACAAGTTTGTTATGGATCAGTTCCTGATAGGACCCGTCGTTTTTGTTTTATTCGAAAAAAATAAAAAAATAATATTTTCGGACAAATGACACAAGTTATGAAAAAAACTTAATCACGAAAGCTGCTCATCCAAAAAAGAGCTACAAATTTCTCCTAAATAATTTTTTGATAGGACGCGTAGTTTTTGTTGCAATCGTAAAAAATAACATTCAGAATAAAAAAATATAAACTTTTTGAAAAACGACACAAAGTAGGAAGAAAAATGAATCAACAAAAAATGTTTATCCAAAAAGAATCCACAAGTTTGTTATAATTAATCATCGCGCGCGGCTCGCTTCGCTCGCAAGTTTGAGCGCGCCTAGGGCGCGCGACTGTTGGATCTCGCGCTTCGCGCTCGATTATGTATTCACCTCGCGCTACAGGCTCGGGCGTATTTACATCGCGCTTTACGCTCGGCTCCTCTAGATTTTTGAACTTCGTGTTCGACTTCGATGAAAAGAAAAAGTTTGTTTGCAAATATTATAAAATTATCAAAACCTCTACATATTAAGTGATTGTTAAATTTGTTTTTATTTTAGACTAAAAAGGAACTTTATTTACTCAAGGTTCTATCGATCTTAAGGAACACATTCTCATCCAGACACTCGCGCTTCGCGCTCGATATTTGATTTTAAAATCATTTGAACCTTGCGTTCCACGCTCGGTTCTGTGCACCGTATGATAGAAACAAAAAAGTTTGAGCGCACTTACGGCGTGCGATTTGGTAAATACACTGAGCGCGCACTTTGTGCTTCGTGTTATATGTTCTTCATATACAAATTACTAAATTTGGATTTGATTTCAAATGAAAAGTAATGATATAATTTAGGCGACAAATTTTATTAGTTAACATTTTATTTTAGCTTGTGCCGTTTATCAAAAAAGTTAATTTTTTTCATTTTGAATATATTCTTACCACAAAAATTGATTACGGGTTTGTAATTCTTTTTTGAATGCACAATTTGTGTTGATTTATATGTTTTCGTACCTTGTATTGTTTTTTCAAAAATTTGATTTTTTTTACTGTCAATGTGCTAATTCCACTTTTAACTTTTATTCTTTGTGCACTGGTTTGCTAGTAAGCATCAGCCTTTGGTCACTCAATGCTTTAAAAATGAAGGACGATAGTCGACGGTGGCGCCTCATAGCGACATTTCGGATACCTAAGATAATAATAATAATAATAATAAATTGTTGATTTTAATAATTAATAATAAAAGGCGTAGGGATGTGGCGACCCCATCGCCCGAGAGCTCCGGCTCTTGCAGTCAGCCACGTTGCTTTGGGCTAACTCCCCAATGCAATTAATTATGCGGTTACGACACCAGTATCGCGCAGTGCCACCCACAATAGGCCTCTCTCGGATGGAGGCCATGGTTCAGTTGGGAGTGGCAATAGGACCGAACCGAGGCGACGACCAGGCAATGGCCCCGGACAAACGCGAGAACATCGATTTAAATGGTCAGACCAACTCAGGAGAGACATCCTTACCTGTTGGCAAAGAATCTCACCGGCGCGAAGAGGATTCATGCAGAGGTTACATGACCGTTGGGTCAATATGCACCCGGAATATGCTCATCAAACGCCTCAGTATTTAAGAGATCAGGTATCCTTTTTGCGAAAAAACGGATATGAAGCTCTTTATCAACAAGTTTTACTTTTTGGTGGAAGAAGTTTACTTCTACGCACCAACATCTAGCTCGTATATTTACTACTTTCTTAAACGGAGAACAACCAGTCCCGCAGTGGCTAGTGGAAGGACGCACGGTATTGATTCCTAAGACTGGAGATTTGTCAAGTCCAAAGAACTACAGGCCCATAGCTTGTTTAAACACCAGCTACAAGCTATTCACTGGCGTCCTCAAGGAGAGGATATTAACATCTATCGAGCCGGCATGGAGTGCAATAGGTGAACAACGTGGATGCAAGAGAGGTCTGGCAGGTTGCAGGGAGAACCTGTTAATAGACAGGTGTATCACCCAGGACTCGATCAGGTATCGACGCAATCTGTCCATGGCTTGGATTGACTACCGTAAGGCATTCGATAACACGAACCATGAGCTACTTATTAAGCTCATTGAATGCATGGAGGTGCATCCAAAAATAGTGAGATGCATAAAAGAGCTTATGCTCTTGTGGCGGACAAGATTTGTCATAACATCTGACAAAAGACAAGTGACTACAAGCTATATCACATATAAGAGGGGAGTCTTCCAAGGAGACTCTCTAAGTCCGATACTTTTCTGCATCTCCCTCTTGCCTCTATCTATTGTGCTCCGAGGCAAAAGCTCTGGATACCTATGTGGCCCGCCGAACAAAAGAGAATATAAGGTCAACCACCTTTTATACATGGACGACCTTAAACTCTTTGCTTCCTCGAAAGAGGATCTTAACATCCTTGTGGAGGCGGTAAATAGGTACTCTAAAGCGATTGGCATGAGCTTCGGACTGGACAAGTGTGCCTGCGTCCACCTACACCAAGGAGGACTAGAAACTACATCATCGGGTCACGATCAGGATATTCAACTCATCGGCGGAAATACCATTCAACATCTTGGTATTGGAGAAACATATACATATCTTGGAATACCGCAAGCGGAAACCCATGATGTGCTTGCGTTAAAAACGGCCCTTGGAAAAAGGTATCGCCAAATTCTCAGAAAAATTTTGGCTTCCGAATTATCTGGAAAGAATAAGATCCAGGCGACCAATTTGCTGGCCGTTCCTACACTGCTCTACACGTTTGGTGCAGTAAAATGGAACGTCGATGAGTTGAAGCAACTTGACCGAAGCACACGCAAGATGATGACAATCCATCGAAGTCATCATCCTAGATCTTCCGTACCTCGAATATACCTCCCTCGAGATAAAGGGGGTAGAGGCTTGCTGAGCTTAGAGTGTCTTCATCGCAGAACGGTTCTGGCTACAGCCTGCTCAGTTCGAAATAGCACAGATTTTCTTATGCGACTAGTACATCAACATGAAGTCGTCAATGCTGCGGCGTTTCTATATCGTGCCGCAGATAGGGCCGCAGAGGAGCTTGGCCTCCCATTTGATTCCAGCGACACTACACATGGCCTAGCATCACTAACACCTTTGGTGCTCAAAAGTCGTTTACAGGAAGCAGAATATACGCTTCTACTAAGAGAACATGCTGACAAGCCACTTCATGGTAAATTCTACGGCATTATACGTAGAGAAGAGCTCTCGATGGGTCTGTCCAACATGTTTCTCAAGTCTGCTGGATTAAAATCGGAGACTGAGGGATTTCTTTTTGCCTGTCAAGATGGCGTTATAGACACGGGTTACATACGGGTTATATACGGGTACATAGAGAGACACAATGCGGCTCTAAAAGTGTTATATTACCATCTGAGGCACTTCTATGGTGTTGATCTATTGCCCGTCTTGCCGTACGCCCAGGGGGAACTCGAGTCCGTTGTGGAGAATGATCAGTGTAAGATCTACTGGAATTTCTCATTCTCGACCACTCAACGTATCAGTGCTACGAAGCCTGATATTGTCCTCCAAGATCTGAAGAACAAGATCATTTACGTGATTGAATTCTCGGCACCAGCCGATGGTAATATCACGGCAAAGGAGGAAGAAAAACGGGCGAAATATCAAGCACTTCTTTTCGAGCTGAGCAGGCTCTACCAAGGCTTCAAAGTCCATCTTGTAGTTCTCATAATCGGCTGTCTTGGAGGTATGAAAGCTTCATTTATTAGCCAACTCAACAAGATTCCGGCTTGCCAGCGTCAGGCTCATTCCATCGCGAACCGGATGCAAAAGGCTGTTCTTCTGGGATCACTTCATCTGGTCCGTCAACACTGTTCCTCATAACATTCTACAAAGATTGGTAGCTCTAAAAAAGTATCCAGAGGTGAATGCAGAAGTGTGATGCAAAAATCAAAGGGCTCATGTTATCACCTTGAAAGACGCCCCTCTGGAAGGTGACGTTGTTCGTTGTCACACGATAATTTCTAGATAAGATAGTAAATCTAGTTTTCCAAAGAGGCATCAATCTCTCTATGCATCTCACTATGTGTGGATGTACCTTCAAGCTTTACAACAGACAGAGGATAAGTCTATGAGAGGCTGAATCGAAATCTTTCCGGTAGTCAATCCAGGCCATTGACAGGACGAGCTGATGGGCTGCAGCGACTTTACAGACACACCTGTCAATTAGCAGGTTCTCTCGACAGCCTGTTACACCTTTTATCGAGCCACGTTGTTCGTACATCTCTCGCCATACAGGCTCAATTCGTCGAACAATCCTGTTTTTGACGACAGCTGTAAAGATCTTATACAGCGTGTTCAAACAAGTTATTGGCCTGTAATTCCCTGGGTTGGGCAAGTTGCCTTTTTTTGGCAGGAGTATAGTGCGTCCTAACACCAGCCACTGCGGAATGGGCGTCTCCGTCTTTAAATATGAGGTGAATATGCGGGCCAAATGTTTGTGTGTAAAAGTAAACTTCTTCCACCAAAAGTTCTTGATACAATCTGGTCCAGCAGCGGAAAAGTTCTTCGTGCCTCTAAGTGCTTTTTTCACCTCTTCGGCAGTGATTGATGGACATTCCTCCTCAGATTTTATGAGGTTGTCGCAAAACTCCTTGAAGCGGATGATATTGTCAGTATCTTCTTTCAACTCTAGTGTTTTCGGGATCTTGTACACCTCTCTCCAAAAAGTATCTACCTCCTTGGGCTTGGGTGGATTTTTTACAGAAACAGGTGGATCGCTGAAGAGGCGCGATGGGTTAGCGAGAAACAGTTGATTCTCCCTGATCCATCTCTCCCTCTTCTGTATTCTCCTCCTTGAGTCAGATAACAGCCGTATTTTGTCAACAATATGCTGCTTGAATGTCAGCAGCTTTGACTTGTTTAGTGTGTGATTTAAGATCCTTAGTTCTTGGGCGAACTTTCGAACCCTTTCCGTAAACGGTCTACCAGATGTTATGTAGTCAATCACACATTAAACACGGGACGCATTCTGTCTTGCCCATCCAATCTTCTTGTTCAGTTGATGAAAGCGTCTTTTGGTCTTTTGATCAATCGTCGGTTTCAGCCTTCGATTTGAATCAGCCAAAGCTCTCGCAGCACCATAAACTGAGCAATTTATGGTCCAGAGGTCGGACCCTTGCGAGATATCTCCACGAAGGAAGGCATCCATTTCAGCCAGAATTCGGGGCTCAAGAGGAACTTAATGTCGCTTCCTCATCTTCGTCTGCAGCTTGATAAAGCAGCGGTTGCGGAAGCATCCGCGTACATATCCATTTTTCCGGAGGTTGACGGCTTGATTTCGCAAAAACTGATGCGAAACGTGCTGAAGCTCTGGGTGTTTCTGGTACCGCAGAGTGAGCATACGTGCCATAAAGCCTCCGCGAACAGGGATAATGCTGGCATCGTAGCAGTCTAGCACGTCAGACCTGAGTCGATCTGTCCACTCAATGTGGGCGCTTCGCCGGTTCGTCGTCGTGTTTCCATCTAAATTATTTTCAGCACCCCGAACTCTAGGCTGATCGGCATTGTTTGCCGACCCATTGTCGGGTGCTCTGCGCGTTCGATTGTCTTGAACCGCATCTACAACATTTTGGTGGTTTCATTGTTGTTCCCACGAGCAGCTAGGAAAAGGGTTCGTCCATCCTTGTAGAGCCCCGCGTGCAAGGACAAGGCTGATACTCTGAGAGGTCACCTGGTATCCCAGAGTCACCGTTTGAGACACCTCACCCAGGTGCCATTCAGTTTTCGGCACGGTTGTTACGCCTTCGCTTAGGATTTATTCCTTCGGGACCATCCCTGGACAATTGTCCGCGAATGCTTATTAATTATTGTAACCATATTCAGCAGAAACCCTTGGTACAGGGACCCTCCATCTGCAACCCGAGGACGCGTTCGGTGGCTTTGTCATAGGCCCTTCGGTTCTATTCCAAAAGAATCGAAATCGAAAACCGAAATATATATATATATATATATATATATAATATAGACGTAAATTTGTACACAATTATTATTTTTATCCTGAACTTCTACTCAAATAGAACATTTGAATTATATTTGTCAAATAAAAGTATTTCCATAATCGGCAACTATATATATATAAAGTGGCCAGAGTACACTCTGGCCACTTTGCGATTTGGCTGGCCAAAGCCCAAAACAGTAATACAATACTGTCCATTATAGACATTAGCCAACCAACCTGGCCAAAGCACATACCGAGGCACAAACTGTGCGGCCTGTTCACGAACTGGCTGATTCTGTTATTTAGCCGTAACATGTATACAATTCTTCCATTGTTAAAGAAACAAAATGATTATTAATTTTATTATCTGAACATATCCGCACTGCACCCTGATGGACGGACACACTCGCAGTACTTCCCAGTGGTTTTCAATATTAATGGCATATAGAACTAAATTGAAAAATCTTGAGATGTGCGTCATGTTAAGAGAATGAAAGATGAATGACTGATGAAACAAGTATTTCAAGGTATAGTAAATGGCTGAGCGTACTCAGAGGCAGACCGAGGAAAGAATGGTTAGAAAGTGTGAATGAGACCCTAATTCGAAGAGACACGAGAAACGTTAGAAATACGATAGCTTGCATGAAAAAATGCATAGACGTGAAAGAAGCTAGAGAAGTATGCCAAGACAGAAAAGTGTGCCGAAAAATTGTTTATAAAAAGAGTTTCAGTAGAGTGAATGATGGCTGAAACAAAAGACCTTGGATACTAATGGGCCCAAGGGGAGAGCTATACATGAAGACTTCGTGAAGATCTTCGACTGGGCGTTCGCTAGAGAGATTGATCAGCGACCTGGGTCTGAGCAGTGTTGCAGAATGAAAGTGTTATTTAAATAAAGAACACGGGAATTCTAGATTAATCTGAAAATCTATACCCCCTCCCCCTATTACTCCCTTCCTCACAAAGTGAATCACACTTAGCCCGAAAGGGACATGGCTTAATGGTATAATAATA
>CAKNYM010036770.1:0-30224 GCA_932195095.1 Andricus curvator | reverse complement strand
ATATATATATATATATATATATATATATATATATATATATATATGTATATATATATATATATATATATGTATAGACTGTACGTTGTCACCTCCGTGTAGTTGACTCTACGTTCTCGCCTCCTCTATTTTCCGTGAATATATTTAAAATTCATATGCATATATATGTTAAGGGGGGCCTTCTGATCAGGTTTCTCAAAAGAGGGGTAACAATTTTTCATTTTTGAATTTATATATATTTGTGATACTGGATGTACGAAGTGACCTCCTCTATATATAAGGAAGCGCGGTAGACGTTATACGTACTCACCTCAAGCGGTGTTGCCACGTCTGGGAGGTAGAATTCTTACCTGGCGTCCATGTCTCCCAGGTATCTATGTGATCTGACAATTGATTCATAATCAGAGAACTAAGCTCATTCGAAATATCATTAGTTTAGAAGAAATTATTTTTTAAACAGTTATTTATTATAATATGTCGCTTCAGAGATCTCTCGTAAATTCGTTTTTGGCGCTAATTATGATTTGCTTGCGGTTTTTTAAATTCAAATTTCTACTGATACATGAAATACTAATTTATACTGACAATTAGATGCCTAAATAAATTGTTCAAACAATTTACTATTGTTTTTAGCAATTTTCGCTTAGAATAGAGTTCGAAAGTCGTGTTTTTTTTAAATTGCACTTTTTGTCCAATTTTCAATGAGAGCGAGTTGATACATAATTTATGTTGTTGAAAAATTGTTTAACATATTTGTTATTATTGTTAAAGATATTCTCTTTCAATAATGCTAGAAACCGCGGTTTTTTCTAAAACTTGTAACTTTTTGTCCACTTATCAGTTGAAATGAGTTAATATTCATTTTGGTTCAGAAAAAATTGTTTAAACAAATTACTATTAATTGTTATTAGCTATCTTCTCTTAGATAAATGCTAGAAAGTTGCGGTTTTCTCTAACATTTTTGACTTTTTTTCTAATTTCTGATTAAAGTAAAGTGATATTCAACTAAATTTAACAACAATAATTGTTCGAACAATTTATTATTATTGCTAATGATATTATCTTTGCTTCATGGTAGAAAGTTGCTGTTTTTTCTGAAATTTTCAACTATTTGTCTATTTTTCACCTGGAGTGACCTAATAATCATTTGAGTTGAGCAAAAATAATTGTACGAACAAATTATTGTTGTTTATAACTATCTTCATCTATATTATTGCCAGATAGTTGCGGTTTTCTTCTCAAATTTTTAACTTTTTGTCCACTTTAAACTTAGTGAGGTGTTAGAACTAGGTCATTTAATGACTTGTGAAAGTTTTGTTTTGCATTACAACAAGAAGTTTATTGTAAAACGTAATAGAAAAATTTGGAGTTGCAAATATTTTAATATTAGCTCCGGAAGGGGAAAGGGGGGGATCCTTCCTCGGAGAAAATGCGTCTCGTCGGAGACAATATACAATTGAGGTTGGTCAAAATTTTTTACCGGAAATTTGTTTCAATACACACAAAAAATACATTTTTTCGGTTTGAAAAAAAATGATATTCAGAGGTGTCGCAAGCCCTTGAAGTTTAGTACGTATTTCCCATCAGGAAAAAAGACGTTTTTGTACATTTTATTTAAAATCGTCAATATTAGCTGAATGGAGTTGAAACTCAATACTTGTCTTCACAAATAGCCATAGAATACAAGTCAAATATATTCATTATCAAATATCACCCACCTAAGTCTGTTTTATAGGGTCCCAAAAAAACCCATACGTGAAAAAATAGTTTTTGCGAGTTTTTAGCGCTAATCATGATTTTTTGGGGTTTTTAAACAATGCTAGACAATTCTAGTTTGTTTTTAATTTTTTATTTTGTGTTCAATTTTCAATTAAAGCCAGTTCAACGAACATAATTTTTAATTGTTTATAACTATCTTCACTCAGATAAGTGCTAAGAGTAATGCTAGAAAGTTTTTTTTTGTGTAATCTTGATTTTGCTTTGACTTTTCAGTGATGAACAAATAATAAGTGAACCTCAACAAAAATAATTTTTGAAATGATATTTTACTTTTTTAAGTGAATTAGTTTTGCTCTTTTCGCAATGTTTGAAAAAATTATTCACAAAAAAGCTATCTTACACAAGAGACACAAACAAGGAATGAAATAGAGTAGGTGGGACGACTAGGTCTGCATATGACTTGTAACAATTTTGTTTTCAATTATAACCAAAAGTTCATTGCAGAGCGTAGGAGAAAAATTTGTAATTGAATATATTTTGATATCAGCCCCCCCCCCCCCCAGCAAAATATACTCACGAAAAAAAAAGATTGTTCAAAATATGTTTTTCTCTCATGTTTATATAGTATTTGTTCATAACTAACAAGGCAAAGCAAAGTCAACCATTTCAGAAAAAACCGGAACTTTCTAACACTTATCTGAGAGGAGATAGTTTTTAAAAATAGTAAATTGTTTAAACAACTATTTTCATTAACTTGCATTGATTATCACATTACTAAGTGAAGGGTGCCAAAAAGTTAAAAATTTCAGGAAAAAAGCGCAACTATCTGAAATTAATATATATGATATTAATATAGTTTTCAAACTAGAATGAAAAGATCTATCAGAGTCGAAAAGAACATGTAAAATTTCTATGTTGTTTTAGATACTGCACATATCCATTTTTTCCTCTCGATAAATTCTTGATAAAGGGCATTAAAAAAAACAACATATTTCTTGCAAAAATGATTCTATGACTTGAGCATGCACAGCCTGCCCGTCTGGAAATTAATTCAGCCAACTAAAATAATAATACAATATTACATACATATTGAAAATGGTAATTTAGTTACACTATCAAATCATTTAAAATTGCAAAATTTGCTGAGTTGTTTGGTTTCAATGTTAAATACAAATATTTTGTGCTTTTTTTCAATTTAAATGGTGCAATTTAAAAAATTGGAAGCATAGAGATCTTCTTTTGCATTATATTTAAAAATTTCCAACGTAATAATATTTAAACTTTTAGTTGAAGATTTTCACGAATGAATCATTTCAAATATATTTGATTGGAAGATTCAAAGAATGAATAATGATTCTGAATGAACTGTGGAAAGCTAAACGATTTATATTTAAAAAGTTAGAAATTATATTTAAAAAGTTATAAATTATATCTTACTTAGAATCAAAACAGATGAAAATTGTTTGATATGAAATTGAGACCTTGGTAATTGAATACATTTTTTGAATTCTGACTGGTTAAAATTTTAGAGTTTCCAATTCTCATGTTGAACGCTGAATTTTCCATCTTTCTCTTTCAACAGTATTAATTTTGCAATTGAAATTGAATTGTTGAAATTTATAAAAGTATAGTTGACAATTTGCAGAATATTAATTTTGAGACGATTTTAATGTACTTGAAACAATTTAAAATTTAAAGGTGAAGAGTATAAAAACGTTATAATATCGCAATTCTAAGTAATTGAAAATTGGATCAGTTCTAAATGATTTGAGATTTGCTCAATTTTCAACGCTCCGTATTAGAAATGTTTTTATTTTTATTGTTGCGTGCTCAAAATTACTTTATTTCTTACATTTTTTTAGCATAATTCAATTGTAAAAGTCTATATAATTGAAAATTTTTTCAGCTTGTACTAACAATTTAAAATTCTGAAATTTCAGAAGCTTTGACTTTGAACAATTCAATTCAGTTTTTCAGTTTCTAATTGCAGGATTATAATCACTTTTAATTTTGAATTGTTGAAATTCCAAAGTTTGAAATTTTAAATTATTAAAATTTGAACGCTTCGAATGATAAATAACACAACTCGAATTTAGTTGAATTTTATATGATCTAATTTTCAATATGTTAATCTGAAATTATTCAGTTTTGAACAGTTTCGAATTGTCGCGTTCTCGAAATTTTAATCTGAAATCTTTCGATTTCGAGATTCTTCAATTAGAAATAAAATTTTTTAATTATGAATGCTTTGAAGTAGTACTGATACAACAAAAACTCCTTTCTAATGAAACTGTCCAATTTTGGAAAGTTTCTTTCAAAATTTTCCTATTTCGAGAGCATCTGATGAAAATTTTTCCGAATGCTTTTAATCAGGCATTATCAATTATTGTTTCGAAAAATTGTTAATATCTTGATATTTGAAGAAATTTAATAACGTATTTTCAAATTTCTTCAATGTTATGAAATAAAAATCCAGGCATCTACAGCTAGTTCATAAAAAATGCACGTTCCCTCTTGAAATATTTTTGAACCTTTTCGCTGATTGCCTAAAATAACATGTCCAACGTCTTCAGTATATAAATATAAAAATAGTCCCAACGGCTAATATAACACAAATTTATTCATAATACTTTAAATTCACCTATTATTTATTTCCATCTTAGGCTTTCGGTTATAAGACATTTACGATTTTCTTTCCGACAACAGATTTTTCAAAATTGCACTATTTTAATTTGTAACACTTATTGGCTAAACATTTTGAAGAGAAAATTCGAAATTAAATATTTTCAAATTAAAATATTAAAAAATGGACAAATCTAGATTTCAATCGTATACTGACTACTGTTGCAAATTTGTATAGTTTCCAAACAGAAGCTTCAATAATTCTTGATATATTTCAACTTGAATATCGCTTGAAAATTGAATATATTATGTTGAAAGAGTGCTAAAATCATCAATTTGAGAAAAATGTAATTTTCTTTATTACTAAATATATATCATCCATTATTCAGTTTTATAGTATACGCTGAAACAAATAGAAATTAGAAGGATGATCTACGAATATTAGGGGGTTTAACCTAGATATTAAAATTTAAAAATTAAATTTTAATTTTTTTCCAAACTAAATTGAATTAAATAAAATAATTTTAAATTAAATTAATTGAATTCAACAAATTTTCAAATCCATAGTTTGAAACAGAATATACTGTTGGAACTCGATTTGAACAAAACAATAGGTACCCAATAGGGCTGTTGTTTTCCCTTTCGGAAGGTGCAATATTTCAGTTGCAGTTTATGGCGAGGGGGAAGGGTTCCGGCATGAAGGCGACATTGCCACCTCAGGTAGTGCACCTGTCTCTTCAAAAGTGTCTAAATTTCTGGGACACGATGGCGACGAAATTATACCTACCTTTTTAAACCATCTTCAATCTTACAGGGATTTGTGAGATTCGTCATATATCCGAACCTATTCATTTCTATTTACTACTTTTTACGGTAAGCTCGGTAAATAATAAAATTCTTCTCCAATTTCCCAGTAGAGTGGGTCCAAAATAAATACTTTTGGAATTTGATATCGCTACAATGCGTAAAATCAGCGTATTAGGGTTCTAAAAAAGTATAATTAATTTGAAATCGATCCACGTGCAGCTTGGTTACCCATGCTCGAAAAAAAGGTTGAAAAATGTTCTTATTTGCAGAGTTTTAGACTTTTCTTGAGGTTTATATTTCTTTGCATACCTAATTTTCAGAAAAATCTTCTCAATTTTTTGGAGATTCAAATCAATCATTTTTCTGAAAAAAAATTTCCATTTACTTTTCAACATGTTGATTTTGGTATTTAATGAAATAATCCTTATAACTTGTGGATCAAACATTTTTCTGAGCACGTGTGAGGTTTTGAAATGTAAATTCACAATACCCACTAGTCGAAATTAGAATAAAAGTAATTTTTTTTTTGTTTTTTATTCCTCGGCCTTGACGATTTTTTTCTGTAGTATTTCTATGCTTAAAAATTCCTGACATGCTCAAGAAAATTATAAAATCACAAGTGAAGTTGATAATTCTATTAAATAACAAATTCCAAATTTATGAAAACCACTCTAATTGTAACTTCGACTTCTGAGTCTAGCGCATTTTTTTCTAGTGTATTACTAATTTTAAAAACTCCAAACATAGAAAAAAAATTCTAAAATCACAAGTGAAAAAATGTATCATGTCGAATACCAAATTCCAAAATTTTAAAAATGACTGTGAATCTCATGTCGACTCCTAGATCTTATGGATTTATTTCTAGTGAATTTCTATATTTAAAAAGTCCACACATGCTCAAAAAAATCTTTAAACCACATCTTCTAAAGATAATTTCACTAAATACCAAACACAAAATTTTAAACATTGGCTGTTTTACCAATTTTGACTCCTGAGGCTTCAGGCCAGTGGAATTAGACATAAAAATTGAGTCAATTCACAAAAATTCCGAAGTTCTTCAAAAAAATGGTACATTTGTGTTTTTATATGTTTAACGTGGTCGGGTCGCCATTTTGTTTCAAAAAATTAATTTGCAAAGTTTTCCCCCCATTTCTCCACGAAAATTCAAAACATTTTGCAAACTTGAGTAACTATAAGCTCAGTCTCTATATCCTGTATTAAATTTTCAAAACGTTCTTCATGCGGCAACATTGTTAATTATAAACAAATTAACATTTTGTTAGTCACTCCTGAGCGAAAATACCGAAGGTTTTGCACAATGTTGTTTCTTCTTTTTTTCCACTGAAAAGAAACTATTGTATGATTTGCAAAACTAAATACATAACGCAAATTATCGTTTTTAATATAATTGTTACATTTTTTGCAATTCGACTCCTAGAATTTCAGCGAAAATTGCGAAGATTGCGTTTTTGGGTAGAAAATGTTAGGAGTGTCGTGATCTAAAAATTATCAAATTTAAAAAACGTTGTTTGGTCGGCAAAAATATTAAAGTTGCAATTGAGCAACTTAGTTACTTTTGTAAACTAGCGAAAAATTACAAACATTTTGCAAATCGCACTGAGTGATAAATAACTTATTACCAACGTCATATTATATTTGGAATTTATTTACAACTTGGCAATTTGACTCATAAAATTCCTGCGACAACAGCCAATGTTGCGTTTTTGGGTAGCAAATGTTGGAAATGTCAAAATCTTGGAAATATTAAATTTGCAAAACGTTGCACGACCCGTTTGGGAAAATTTCGTGGCAGTCTTGAATCATGCTGAAGCCAGTACAGTTTTTCTCAAGCCTGTCTATTCACGCAAAACTAGCCTGGCGCTACACTGGCGCTGTCTAGTTTTGCTGGGTGTTTGATTTAAACCTTTTTGCTGTCTAGTCCTAGTCTTGGCGCTATCTAGGAGTTCGTTACGAATTTGAATATATAAAGATTGTTCCGATTTCAGCCAGTTTCTAGATAGAATCACGGTTTGGACTCAAGAAAAAATTACAGAGGTGAATTCAGAAAATAATCATTTTAGAATAAAAGATTGAAGAAATTACAATACGCAATTGCACAGATGCTCCAGCAATAATTAATTGTACACTTTTACATATTTAAGATAGCAAGCAATAATTGTTGAAGGTGATCGAAATCTTAATACAAGAACTGTGTTTTTAAAAACGATTTTTTTAAGAATGTTCAAAAACATTTTCTTTTAATTGAATCATAGGTATAGCAGAGTTTTAATAAATTTTTATTAAACTTATAATAATTATAATATGTATAATGCTATGTATAATATTGACGATATTCCAAAAAATCAAATATTATTATAAATGACTCATTTAATTTATTGTAATTATTTATTTATTGCGTAAAGGATAATTAAGCCTAACGTATTAATTATTTGAAATAATAAACAATCATTATTTCATAGTCTAATCGCAAGTCAAATCATACAAACGCTATTATTCTCAATGATTTATTCACACATCAAGCACTTTGAATGTTTAAAAATTGTACATGTTTTATTGAAATAAATATTGGGATGTAATGAATTGAATTGCATATCCGACAGAATGAGAGAAAATATAACTTTTAGATGGCCGAGGTATTGAGGCGACGGGACAAAGTTACAACAATATAATAGGAAGTTAAATCAGAAGTTCGACATCCGGCGTATGTACAAGAGATTTGCGGAAACTCATTTCTTCATTTTTTTTTACAAAAACTTTTTTATATTTTCAATCAACTGGAAAATCTATATATTGGACGTTTATCGTATAAAAAATAATTGTATTATTTAATTGTTCATTATTTTTTTTATCAAAATAGCCGATCTGTCTAGAAACTAGTCGATCCGAGCGTTACATCCCAGTCTAGTCACTGGACAGTCAGCCTGTGGCGCGCCAGTGTGGACTCAAGGCGGACTAGACAGAAACAATACAGGGCCACCAAATTTTTTCACACGGGGACCGACAACAATATTGAAATTGCAATTTAAAAAATTAGGTACTTTGTTAAACTAGCCAAAAAATACAAACATTTCAAGTCCCGGAAGTTGGAACCACAACATTGTCATATCGATATGGGCGCTATGTTATAATTGAGTGCTTATTTTGTGCTAATTTATGCTGCAGAAAAAAATGTTGTGCCCGGTAATTTCGGTGAAAAATATGTAGTAATGCTAGCTTCGGCTGAAGCCACAACTCCGGTACGCGAAACTCGGAAACTATAAGTGGTATCAAATTCACTTTTGCGCAGGAATTCAGTGCTAATTAAGTGCTCTGGATTCGTGCTATGCACAAAATCCGGGCACTTTTTTTTAACAAAAACGTGTAGACATGCTGGATTCAGATGACTCTTGTATGTGACACTCGGCAACTATAAGTGGAATCACATTGTACTTGGCGCAGGAATTCAGTGCTTATTTAGTGCTCATATATGCCGCAAAAACTAAATTGTGTGCCTGGTAATTTTAGTTAAAAACCTGTAGTAATGCTAACTTCAGCTAAAGCCACAACTCAGCATGTGAAACTCGACAACTATTAGTGATATAATATTTCGGTCATTTGAATGTTGAAAACTTGAAGTACGTATAGTTGCCTTGAAATAATAATAAACGTGATATAATTTCCATATAGGTTTTAGATATCACGCAGTCCTTTGAAAACATAGAATCGCACATGAGGATTATTCAATTGGACGGTTTCATAATCCATTATCATGAAAGAAATCTAAAAAAGAGAGAACTCATGGAGCACTCATGGAGTGAAAAGATTTTTTTTATCAATAATTGATTGGACATTCCAGTATTTTTTCTTTAGAATACGTATCTGAAGGCGAAAATGTTCTATCTTCTCGCGTTTTTCATAAAAACAGGTTTAAAAAGCGAAAATGACCTGATGTTTACGCAACATGGTTTTTTGTTTTTTATGTGACACTGAACATTGAATTTTAAACATCTCCGAAAATATTGCTACTACGAAATAAATAATGTCAAATTTCCGAATCAGTGCCAAAAAATACATAAATAAATGCCATAAAAGTTAAATAAATAAGAATGTTATATGTTTTTGTGACGTACTGTAATACAATATAAATTATTAATAATAAAATTATTTTTAAAAATCAGCATGCTGCATGGGTGCGCTTCTTTTAGGTCTCGCGCTTTGCGCTCAGTCTTTGTTCTTCCGCCGCGTTTGTGCATAAACCGTTTACAATTACAGATCGAACCTTTAAGATCTGTAATTTGGTGATTGCGCCCGGGACTTCTGTTTTGCGTGAAAGTGTTTGCCGTTAAGAATTTCACTGTACCTAGCTTGTGTCGCTTTTTCATAAATTCAAAATTGTGGTTTTTAATGTAATTTGTTGCCATTAAAACGCAAATTACGAGCCTCATCAAAAACTGATTAGAGAAAATTTCTAGATTTTATTTAGGCAAAAAATTTAGCATTCAGCATTTAATTCGATCTTGCGTCATTATTCCAAAAATTAAAATCTTTCTTTTCAATGTTATTTTTCACAATGAAAATAAAAGCAAGTGGTTTTTTATTGTTCAAGCAATATGTACTTGTTCAAACGACGTATTATGTTATAAACGCGAATTATTGGCATTCCTGAATGCTTTGGCCTAATTAATAATTGTGAACATCCACCTCTGAAAATACTTGTTATATTTATTTATTCTTATTTATAAATGTACAGAAATGGGTATTCACATTGTATTAGTTAGTTCATATCATCAAGTAAATGCTATTACTTTGCGATAAAAAAAGATAATAATTCTTCGAACCAGTAAAAATTGTTTGAACAATTGGCTGTAGGTTAAAAAATCCATGAAGTAAGCGAAAGTAATGAAACTTATTTAAATTAAATTAATGATTTTAATCATGTTCCGATCACCTTACACTGATAGAAATTTCTATAGCGATTTTACTATAAATGTAATGGAAGCAATATGCATATATGTGTAGTAAATTTAATATATCATCATCTTGTAAAATTAATATACATGTATAGTAAAACAAAGTGCGTGAAAGTTGAAAGTTCTTTGATGCACACAAATCTTGTCAAATATTTAATACTAAAGTAATAACCTACAATTCATCGACTAAAATCATATTTATATTCAAAGTGCAACGTACGGGTGGGATTTTCTTCAAAATGCACTGTTAATGTTAGAATTTTAACGAAAAAACCGCTGCTTTTAGGTTAGGTCTCTTATTTATTCGCTTAATTGAACTTTTCCACCTGAAACCCAGTATATTTCATGTTTAACTAGAAAAAAGTATTATGCTTTATTATTTAGAATTGAAAATTACTGCCAAAATTAATTTTAATTTCCGTAGAGTGAAATTACCTAAATTTTTAAGAGTTGAACAGTATACATGTATATCAAATTTACTATGCAGCCTCTCAATTACTATTTCATAGACCGAGTTTTTAGATTTACTATACAAATGAATAGTAAATGTATATTAAAATTGCAAACATTGTTAACAGTGTACAAAAATGATTTAAAAGAATATTCACTTTAAAAAAATGTTCACGCAATTCATGAATTGTATATTGTTACTCGTTTTTTTCAAAGGTTTCCTCCTTTTTCTACACCGGCAGTTATTTTATTGCTTTCGAAAACTTTTTCAGAGAAACGAGAAACCTTCAAGAAACCTCAAAAATTATATGTAATGCAATGTATTCGTGCCACATTAATAATCCAATAAAAAAACAGTAAATCTATTACAAACTGTATAGCACCCTTCAATAGTAAGAGAAAATCCTCGTGCAACACATTGAGAATTTAATTTGGGGAATAAATAAAAAAATATCAGTTTGATTATCATTATCAATGTTTCAGGGTAGTAAACAGTTTGCAAATCTAATATGATGTTAGTACTAAGTTAATTATCACTCAGTACCATTAGCGAACGATTAGTGCAACGTTTTGCAAATTTAATATTTGTTAGATTTCGACTCGGAAGTGATAAACAAAATAATAATTCGTTTATAATTAATAACGTTTCCAATTGGAAACAGTTTGCAAATGTAATATGATGTTGGTAATAAGTTGTTTATCACTTAATACGATTTGTAAAATGTTTGTAATTTTTCGCTAGTTTATAAAAGTAACTGATTTGCTTAATTGCAATTTTATTATTATTTCCGGCTAGTGATTCACATCGACACGAGAAACTCAACTGTTTCACTCGACGTCGTTCGTTATCAGCCCCTTTTTTCGAATGATCATATCGTGTATTCATTTGTTAAATTTCGAATCGTATCGTCTCATTTTTCGAAAGACATCGAACGAGGTCCTTGAAAATAATCGAGAAACGTCACTTGTGACAGCCTTTCAGTGATAGAGCTCTGCTGCCAAAGATTATTTGGATTTAACGTTTAATTTAACGTCAAATCTGTTCATCTTAAATTTTTAATTGAACGATTAAACACAATCTGGAGAAGGATGGCAGAAGATACAAGCTATTTAGGGAAAAGAAAATCTACGGGGTGGATACATAATTTTAAATAAGGAACAATACTGAAAAATAATACAAATACTAATAATAATGTATTCTTAGTAAAATCTAAAATAAGAAACTTATATAAACAATAAGAATAATCATTCGAAATTCATTTGAGATATATTTTTGAATATATTATATAATTCAATCTTCTGAGTAATGAACTGATGATTGATGAAGATTCATCTGAATCGGAATCAGTGACAAAAAGAAGGTGAAAGGAAGTTCTAGGAAGTATTTTTGAATGCGGATACACGGATAGAAAGAAGTTCGCGAAATGTAAGGCTTGCTCTGCACAAAAGTTGGAAATTATAATGAAAATAATGGATGGGAATACAACTGGAACTACCTGATATTTAAAAAAATTCCATGCTGAGGAATACAAGAGAGCCTTTTCTGATTGTGCAGACCAGCAGTAAAAGAAGTATTATTGATAAGCATTTAAAAATAATATAATTCAAATTTTACATTCTATCACTTTCAGCAAGAAATTCAATAATTTTAAAATGCATTTTGGATAATTTTTCAATTTCAATAAATTTCAAACAAATTGATATTTTTCAAAGAAATGAGAAGCCGAAAAATTAATTTGTACTCTCTTTGAAGCCTGTTTTAATGGAAATATGATTTTTGTAAGAATCTTACAAAACATTACTTTCAATGAAATAAATCTTTTTTTGACAAAAAAAAGTAGTAAGCAACTTTCTACGTTATTTTTTTCATACAGTAAATCGAAGATTAATATTATTTGTTTGAAACTAGCTGTGATTTCGATCTCGAGTGTTTCCACCTTGTTTGTATTTATAATTATATGGTGCTCATTTCACGAGCACTTTGCTTCCCGTTAGCAAATATGTTTGCTTCCTCATAGAGGAAGCATTAGTTATTTTTTTCAATAATATACAAACCAAAGTCTTCATTTGCTCAATTTAAAGATAGAAATTTACAAAAAATACAAAATTACAAAATAATACAAAGAATGTTTTACATACGAAGACAAATCAGACAAATAAGATCTTGTATTCGAAATAATAATTTTTCGAGCTGGAAAAGGGAAAGCAAAAGTTCTGTCGCGCCCTATCCCTTTCCCAGCTTTATGATTTCCTTACAAAAATGGCCAGAATTACTCTATTTGAGAATTTATGATCAAAAAGTCTTTTCAATCGATTCGCTTCGAATCAAGGAATCTTTTCCGTTCTTGCATTAATTTTGAATTATGTTATTGAAAAAAGTTTTACTATGAAAAGCCGTGCTTTCAAATATTATGCATTACCATAGCTTCCTTACTCTTCAGTAAAATGTATCAATGTTATAAGCCAATCGATTCGTCTTGAATCAACACAACTTTTCTATTCACAGATCAACTTTAAATTACGAGAATGAGAAAACTTTTACTATAAAGAATGATTTGAAAAATATATAAATTACTATAACTTCCCTACTCTTCAATGAAATGTATTGATATTCAAGGTCAATCGATTCGTCTCAAACCAAGGAATCTTTCATATTGTTGCATCAACTTTGAATTATGCTGAAGAAAAAAGATTTACTTAAAAAAAAAACCGTATTTTCAAATATTATGCATTACCATAGTTTCCTTACTCTTCAATGAAATGTATTAATATTATAGGTCAATCGATTCGTCTCGAATCAACACATCTTTTCTGTTCTTGAATCAACTTTGAATTATGTGAATGAAAAAAGTTCAACTATAAAAAACCGATTTTCAAAATATATAAATAACCATAACTTCCCTACTCTTTGATGAAATTTATTAAATTAATATGTCAATTGATTCGTCTCGAACCAAGGAATCTTTTATATTCTTGCATCAGCTTTGAATTATGCGAATAAAGAAAGTTTTACTATGAAAATCCGATTTTTAACATATTATTGAGTGTTAAAAAGAATGCAATATATATTTTTAAAAATCCTTCGGTCAGTTTCAAGATATTAGTGAGGAAAATAAGCCCTCCATATTTCATCGAATTATCTGCAACCGTTTTCTAGTTATCGTGTTCACAAAAATGCGTGACATCCACACACACACACATCCGGACAATTGCTTAGAACATTGTATTAGATAAATAAATTAGGGAGGGTTAAATTGAATTAATTTAAAAATTTTGGAAAATGTTACCATTACAAAGCTTCCTTTACGAGGAAGCAAAAAGGAAATTCAGTCTCTCAAGATGAAAAATGTTACTTTTTCTAAATTTAACAACAAAATAAAGTAGCATTTAGACCGAATACATTCTAAATCGGGAAGGCTGTAAAGCGTGCATGCTGAAGTCACAAAATCGTTTCGAAACATAATATTTAGTTGTGCCACTTGAAAAATTAGGAAAAAATAGTTTCTTAGACCTTTTCTTCATCTTGCCTCTTTTTCAAAATGGTCGCTTAAGTTATTATCATTCAAATCGGCTGTAGTTGTATTTTTCTCAATTGAATGACATTAAAGCAATTAAAACATTCTCACTGTTCATGTTGATATAATATTATTTTAATTATTTTAATTCAATGGGCAACAATTTTTTTTTTTTAATTAAATTCAATTGGAACAATTAAAACATTGTATTTTGTAATATTTTCTAAAAAAATGTAATGTGTAAATCTATAAGTTGACAAAATTTTGTTTACGAAGTATTAGAAAATTGCATTGTTACAAGAAAAAGACAGTTGTAACCGAATTTATTGCATTTTTAGCGAAAATTTCCAGAAAAAGAGGCCAGAGAAGAAAAGTGTTTGCAAACTTTTTTTACAATTTTCAAGTGGAAGAACTTCACTTTTTCAAATATCGTTTGGTTATTGAAAAAATACGAATTTTTATTTTCTATTGAAATAAACTCAATTTTCTCTTCTTTAAGATGTAGGCACAAGATAAATGATTTTTTCGATAAATGTACCCTATTAATACCAACTTAGAAAGAAAATCAAGAAAAAATAAAAAGGTGGCCTCGTTGAGAAAATGAAGGTTGAAGAGTCTCAGAAAAACGGCAACGATTTTTTTTTCGTAAAATACATTACCACCTTAAAAATTTGTAATACTCATAACTTAGTCAAAACATTTTTTTGTTCAAATAGCAAAATATGAGTGAACTAAAATCCCTTAAAAACAACATAAAAAAGAACATATTTTGTCTTAAACCGATTTGGTGACTTCACTTCACAATGCCATGAGATCAATGATTTCCTCAACTTCCAAGGATATGCAAGAAGCCGTAATCAAAACGCTACAAAAAATGTTTCAAAGATATCTTTCACTGTAGATAGTTGGACCTCTGTATAAAAATATGTTCGGAATTAACTTTTTTTCATAGAAAATATAAATTCTAAAAACTACGAAACTTCAAAGACTTTTTAGATTTTCTTAATTTAAAGAAAAATTTGATGAAGTTTCTCTAGTCCATTAGTCTGATGTATTTTATGAAACAAAATTTTATATTTTTCTAATATCGCTCAGGTATGAAGGTAAAAGTTAGCTTTAACCTTGAGAGAAGGCCTTTTTTACGTCCATCAATTCATTTTCTATTTATATTCATTTAAATATAGCAATATTAAAAATTTTGGAAACGAGCTTCTCGGTTGTTCGGTCAGATCGATCGATTTGACAAGAAGTTCGTTTTAACGAGACGATATGAGATGACAGCTCGATTGACAAGGCGATGAACAAAAATATTTTTGGTCGTTTCTCGGATCGTGTAGCTCGAATGAATCTCTATTGCCGGCCGAGCAGCGTTTTGCAAATTTCATAATTTTCAGATCCCAACCTCTCTAACAATTGGTACCTCAAAACGCAACCTTCGGAATTTCCGCTGAAATTTTAGGAGTCGAATGGCCAAAAATGTAACAACTTGAAAAACGATAATTTGCGAAATGTATTTAGTTTTGCAAATCATACAATAGTCTTTTCTCAACGAATAAAAGCAGAAACAACATTTTGAAAAATCTTTGGTATTTTCGCTCAGGAGAGATTAACAAAATATTAATTTGTTTATAATTAATAACGTGGCCGCATCATGAACGTTTTGCAAATTTGATACTGGATAGAGACTTGAGTATATATTTACTCACTCAAGTTTGCAAAATGTTTTGAATTTTCGTGGAACAATGAGGGTAAAATTTAGCAATTTAATTGTTTTAAACAAATTGCCGACACGATGACGTTATGCAAAATTTTATTTTATGTTCAACATATGAAAAAAAACATACAATTTTTCTGAAGACCTTCGGAATTTTTGATAATTGATTAGCTATTTCCACTAGTCTACTTTTCACGACATTGAAGTTTGCCACAGATATGGACTTGAAACTTGTGTAAAATCTCACATTTTTCTTACTCTTGAGTTTTTGAAATTACATTTCGAAATAAAAATAAAATGATTTCATATATTTATGTGACAAATAAGTTGAACAAAAGTGATAATTAAAATATTTTTCGGACGTCCTAAATTTGATTTCGATGAAGGTTGCTCCAACACGGGGTGGATTGGAAAGATTCTAATTTTTGACTATTTACCATAAGTGACATATCGTTGGAATCGCCGAAAAACATAGCTTCCTAATATAATATTATTAAATTATTAATTGTAAAATTTAAAAAAATCATGTTACGTATTTCACTCCTCATTAGCACAAAGGACCCCCCGCAGGTAAGGGTCGGCGAAAGAGAGCTCAGAAGAGCAACCGGTGGGGTGTAGACTAGGTGATGAGGTGGGTGTACCTGAGCTATTGAAACTGGACATTATAAATAGTACTACTACACTAATATAATTCCGGAGTTCTCGAACAATAAAATTAATCTCTTTTCAGTTTGGGTCCCAGTTAGGAAATTTTCGATCTAATTTATTACTCTAAAATTCGAAGCTTTTCAACTTTGAAGACCCATAAAATCAATTTAAATAACAAAATCATTATAAAAATTCATAGTCTTCTTATATTACTAGGTTCTTATAAACGTATTTTTGGTTGTTTATTCAACTTCATTGTCATTCCAGATGTTGGACGATTGCCCAGTTATTCTGATTTTAAAGGCCTCGATTCATAATTTGTTCTATTTTCAAATAGAATTTGGTGAACAATTTTAAGAAAAAATAATTATAATAAAATATATTTTGAAAGCATATACTTTGAAAAAAATGTCATTTCAGGTCTTTATTTATGAGCGTACATTTTCACTTTGAAGAATTTCAAAATGCAGTAATACTTGAACGACCTTTTATGTTTATTCCGACTTAAAAATGGTTTAATCCGAAATGAAAAAGCCTGCATGTTTCAAATACATATCTACAGGCACACAGCAAATATACGTTAAGCAACACATGACCTAATTGTTCAACCAATGCTTAGAAAAAAAATTAGCATCGAGATATTTTCGAAAAGATTGCAATAGTATTGTCCATTTTCATTTCCGACAATTACTTCGTTTATAACAATTGCAGAACTATGAAAAATAATGTGATTGTTTGAAAATTGTTTAAACAAAGAACGAAAAAATACGGCATCTAGATATTTCGGAGACGAATCTAGAGGTGTTTTTCATTTCCCGATACGACTCTTAGTTTTTTAAAATAATTGCTAATGTATTAATATTTGTAATGCGAACTCTAAAAGGAAAATTATGCTCACATTTTTCATTAAAAGGAGCAAGTTCAGATAAAAAAATGAAATGTTAATCCTCATCGATACATTAAGTGCCAACATTATCGTCAAAAAAATTGAGTCGTTGCATTTTGAGCCAAAGAGTTGAATTTTCATGCCAAAAGGACGAACTTTGAACCAACAAGATTATTTTTAGCCAAAAAAGATGAATTTTCAACCATGTAAAATTACTTTTCTTCCATAAGAAATGAATTTTGAAGATTGAAATTGAAAAACAAATCAATTTACTACAAATAGTTGAAATTTTAATTCACAAAAATTAATTTTCAAAAAAAAAAGAAGAATTATCAACCAGTTGCATCCAATATAAAATGACGGTTTTTTGACAAAATAGTAGAATCCTCAAACAAAATGATGAATTCCGAACAAACAAGGTTAATGTTAAAACCAAGAGAACAAATTTTCAAGAGACTACATGAATTTTCTACCAAACAGTTGAATCACAATTAGGGCTACAATTTAATATGAGGGCTACATTTACAACCAAAAGTGCAATAAATATATTTTC
The DNA here is from genome assembly GCA_932195095.1 of Andricus curvator. Classification (NCBI taxonomy): domain Eukaryota; kingdom Metazoa; phylum Arthropoda; class Insecta; order Hymenoptera; family Cynipidae; genus Andricus; species Andricus curvator. The sequence goes on along the minus strand of CAKNYM010036770.1, from coordinate 12,343 downwards.
AGATAAAAAAATTAAGTTAAGAAAAAGAATTTCCAACAAAATACTTACATTTGCGAAAAAAGTTTAATTTTCAGCAAAAAATATGATTTCTCAACATAAAAGTTAATTAACGACCAGATAGCAGAATTTTTAACTGATGAAGAGATAAATTTCCAACCAAAAGTGGAATAATTAATATTTCAAATAAAAAAATAATTAAAAGAAAAATTAATTGACAACCAAATAGTTACGTCATGAAATAAATAGTTTAATGTTCAATTAAAAATATGGAATTTTAAGAAACAAGTTCATTTACGACGAAATAGTTGAATTTTTAACTTATAAGCGATACATTTTCAACCAAAAGTGGAGTGAAACTTTTTAGATAAAAAATGTATTTTTCCACAAAAACGAAAGAATTTCTAAAAAAATAGATATTTTGAAAGAGGTAGTTGAATTTTGAACGAAAAATGTTAATTCTCAACGAAAAAGTTAATTTACGACCAAATGATTGAATTTTTACCTAAAAAAGATATATTCTCAACCAAAAATGGAATAATTATATTTTCAGTTGAAGAAACATATTTTGAACGGAAAAAGCAAATTATCAACCAGTTAACTCCGATGGAAAATTACAAATTCTTGACAAAATAGTTGCATCCTCAAACAAAATGATGATTTTTTAACAAACACGAATAATTTCCAAAAAAAATTAATTGTCGACCAAAAATTTGAATCATAAACTTGTGCGGGATACATTTTGAACCAAACGTGAAATAACTAAATTTTCAGTTAAAAAAATTGTTTGAAAAAAAAAGGATTTTCAACCAAATAGTTACATTTTCAAATGAATAGTTTAAGCATAAACCAAAATTATTAATTTTTAACAAAACAATACCTTTATGACAAAATATTTGAATTTTCCAAATGCAATAAACGGAATTCTAACAAAATAGTCACAATTTCAAATTAATAGTTCAATTATCAATCAAAAACATGAATTTTTCAACAAACCATAAATTCTCAAGCTGTTAGCACACATTTCTACAAAAAAAGCCGAAAAGACGAAATCTTTACATAAGTGTTCATTTAAGACCAACTAAGTGAATTTCAATTTAAAACCATGTATGTTCAACCAAAAAATTCATTATTTACAATGTAGTTCAACTTTAAACCAAGTAGTTGATTTTTCTGCAAAAAATGTATTCCTAATGCAATATGCTGTTGACATATGTTGGATAGGTAGTATTTCAACCAAAAGAGATTTTAATTCGAAGACAAAAATAGTTGAATTAAACTAAAAAACGACCAATTTTGAACATAACAGCTGAATCCTCAACCAAAACGGAATAATTTTCATCCAAGCAGTAACATTTTCAGTCAAGAAAATTAATTCTCAACAAGAAAAAAAGAACTTAAAATTTCAAGTGAAACAGATTGATTAAAAAAAAACAGTTAAAAAAATTTACTTTCACATTTGTATTCAGCGGCACCAAAAAATCTCTAGAATTTTAAAATTTGGAAATTTTAGAGCGAAATTTCTCTTCAGCTACCCTAAATACGTATAAATACTAATTTTCATAAAATTTCAACAATTTAAAAGAATTTTCATTTGCGATATTATATCCTCCATTTTGAATTTTTGAAGTCTGATATCAAATTCGGACTCAGCGACCTGAAAAACTTACAAATACTCATTTGCATACAAATTCAACGATTTTCAAATTTTGGTATCAACCATTTTGAATTTTGGAATTCTGATATCAAATTTAAATTCAGCGGCCTCAAAAACATAAAGATACTATTTTTTATAAAGATTGAACCATTTTCAAGCTTTTATATTCACGATTGAATCTTACTATTTGTCAGTTTTCAAATTTCGGCCGGCGAAAGGCACCTGCTGATTCACTGAGAGTAAATGCAGTGTTGCCAAATCACGGAGGTGGGAAGGTGTGCCTCTTACCTGCGATTGGATTTATATATGCTGGAGGTGAGAACGTACAGCTTGTATCTGTTAGTATGGCGACACTAGCGCCGGTGATATATACCCGAACTAGGTAGGCTATACTGCTGATAAAGGATGAACGTTGTCACCTCCGAACGTTTTTTCGCCAAATGCAATAAAAGTGTATCTAAAATGGATTTACATCGAAAAATAGGCAAAACGTTGTCACCTCCGTTTTCGGAGGTGACAACGTTATATATGAGGCGACAACGTCTAGTGTATATATATTTTTGAGGTGACAACGTACAGTCTATACATATATATATATATTTTTTATTCGGTATACCATGGGTATTCGGTTTTTATTCCTTGGGAATCGAACCGAAGGGCCTATGACAAAGCCACCAAATGCGTCCTCGGTTTGCGGGTCGAGGGTCCTTATACCAACGGTTTCTGCTGAATATGGTTACAATAATTAATAAGCAGTCGCGGACAATTGTCCAGGGATGGTCCCGAAGGAATAACTCCTAAGCGAAGGCGTAAGAACCTTGCCGAAAGCTGAATGGCACCTGGGTGAGGTGTCTCAAACGGTGACTCTGGGATACCGGGCGACCTTTCAGAGTATCAGCCTTATCCTTGCACGCGGGACTCTACAAGCATGGACGAACCCTTTTCCCTAGCTGCTCGTGGGAACAACATTGACAACACCAAACATAGTTGTAGGAAGTGCCGTTCAGAACAATCGAACGCGCAGGGCTCCCAAGAATGGGTCGGACAAGAATTTCGACTACCCTAAAGTTGGGGGAGCCAATCACGACGGAGTCAATGCGATTGACCGGCAGAATCTCATTACCAGTATAGCCCCTGAACGAAAAGGTTACATGGCGCGACTGCATGCTCTGTGGTACGAGAAACACACAGAGCTCTCGGATTTTTCGCAAAAACGTCTGCGAAACCGTGGCCTGGACCTCCGGGAAAGGGGTTATGTAAGCGGAGCGCCTACTCAATTGCAGCCAGAACAAGTCGGCAACAGAGAAAGAGAGCCAAAACTGAGACCAACCTCGAACAGGCATCCAAGATAGTCTATCTGGACTATCAATTGTAGTGTGTACAATGCAGCGAGAACTTTGGCAGATGCAAACCGTAAAACAAAAGCAACGGTTGATCATAAGACCAAAGGACGAATGCATCAACTCAGCACAAAGATAGGCTGGGCAAGACAGTATGCGTCCCGCATTCAGTGTGTAATTGACTACATAACATCTGGCAGGACTTTCACTGCCAAGGTTCGACATTTCGCGCGCGAACTGCGAATCCGTCATCACAGAATCAACAAGTCAAAGCTACTGACCATCAGGCAGCATATTGTTGACAGAATACGAGTACTATCTAACGCTGGGAGAAGTCTACAGCGGAGAGAGAGGTGGGTCAGAGAAAATCAACCGTTTTTGTCTGAGCCATCTCGACTCTTCCAAGACCCTCCAGTTACTGTCGACCATCCGCTCAAAACAGAGGAGGTCGAAGAATTTTGCAGAGAAGTCTACGAAGTCCAACATCCACTTGAAGAAGGCTCAAAGAACATAAACAGCTTGAAGGAGCTGTGCAATGCCCTCATAATAGCTGAGGAGGAATGCCCACCTATCACTACCCAGGAGGTGAAAAACGTATTACGAGGCATAAAGAACTATTCCGCTCTGGGACCAGATGGTATCAAGACCTTTTGGTGGAAGAAGTTTTCTTCAACCCAACAGCATCTGGCCCGAATTTTCACCTCATATATAAAGTCGGAAGAGCCTATTCCGGAGTGGTTGGTGGAAGGGCGCACAGTGCTCCTGCCGAAGACGGGCAACTTAGCTGACCCTAAGAATCAGAGGCCAATAACTTGTCTGAACACACTGTATAAGATCTTCACAGTTATCCTAATTGATAGTATTGTTCGGACAATTGGACCTGTGTGGCGAGAGATTTATGAACAACGTGGCTCAAAGAAAGGCATAGCAGGATGTCGGGGGAACTTGGTCATAGATAGATGTGTCTGTAAAGACGCAGCATCCTATCAGCGATTTCTATCGATGGCCTGGATTGATTACCGGAAAGCTTTCGATTAAACCTCCCATAGACTTATCATCTGTCTGTTGGAAAGCCTAAAGGTTCATCCACACATCGTGAGGTGCATAGAGAGATTAATGCCGCTTTGGAAAACCAGATTTACTATCTCATCTGAAAAACATCGCGTGATCACTAACAGTATCGCCTTTCAGAGAGGTGTGTTTCAGGGAGACACCATGAGCGCTCTCCTCTTTTGCCTCGCATTATTGCCACTATCTCTCGCACTCTGCTATTCCGAAGGTTACCTCTGCGCCAAACCTGGAAACCGAAAGCATAAGTTCACTCATGTATTTTACATGGATGATCTTAAGATCTATGCTAGAAATCAAGAGAAACTACATCTAGCTCTAAAAATTGTCAAAGAGTACACTCAAGAGATTGGAATGGAGTTCGGGTTAGAGAAATGCACCGAGGTTAATTTGAAGAAAGGAAAACGTAATGACATCCCCGAAGATCCTGAGCTCGTTGAGAGAAGCGCTATACGACATCTTTGCGCTGGAAAGACCTATACATACCTGGGCGTGCCACAAAGCTCCATTCAGAACGCGACATCTATAAAGGATACTCTCCGATGCAGATACAAACGTCTCATCCGACGGATATGGTCTTCCGAACTGTTGGCGAGGAACAAAGTTTCTGCAACGAACATGCTTGCCACCCCCGTAGTACTCTATTCACTTGGAGTAGTTCCATGGACGAAGGACGAGCTCAGCTCTCTCGATGTCGGGTCCCGAAAGGTTATGCACATGAAAAAAAGCATGCGCCTTAAGTCTTCTGTTCCACGACTTTAAATCTCACGCCGTCAAGGTGGTCGCGGAATACTGAATCTTGAATGTCTTCTCAACAGAATTATTCTGGGTACAGCACATATGGTCGCAAATGAACAAGACGCTCTTCTTAAAATGGTCAGGAAACACGAAGAAGTGGGCAAAGGGGCGTTTCTGTACAAAGCAGCGGAGGAGGCTGCTGAAACACTCGGCCTTGACTTCAATATTAGGGGTGAGCGAAGTGCATCAAATCTTATCCATCTTGAATGCTCGCTCCTGAAGGCCCGGATCAAGAAAGCACAGGAGAAAAACTTCCGTGAACAGCTCCTCGAAAATAAGATGCACGGCATCTTCCACAGAAATGTGGAAGATCAGTCGATGTCGTATGAGCTAACGTTTGCTTTCCTTAGATCACCCGGAGTGAAGTCGGGCACGGAGGGCTTCATTTTGGCATGTCAAGGCGGTGTCATTTCCACTCTAGCATACCGTCGCCATATTTTGATCCAAGCCATTCCCGATGATAGCTGCAGAGCGTGTCATGCACACCCCGAGCATCTAGGACACATACTGTCTAGTTGTCCAACTCATGCGTCCAAAGCCACAATGCGGTACTGAGAGTGCTTTATTACCATCTCTGTCACTCTTACGGCATTAGCCCAAATACCTCTCCGCTAAACGCTCCTAGAGAAATAGAGTCAATTGTCGAAAATGAGAAGTGCCGCATATACTGAAACTTCATGTTCTCGACAATTGTTTCTGTTGCGCACTCGAGGCCTGACATAGTTCTCCTTGACTTCTAGAAACGAACCATGCTCTTTATCAAATTTTCAGCACCAGCTGACAAAAACGTCACAGCCAAGGAGAAAGAAAAGAATGATAGGTATAAAGACCTTATAAGGGAGTTGCGACGGTTATCCCCGGAATATTCTGTTAAGCTAATCGTCTTGATCATCGGCGCTCTTGGAGGTGCCAAGGTTTCACTGGTTGATAGCCTGAAAAACATCCCTGCGTGGCAAGAAAATGCTGAGACACTTGCGGGGAAAATTCAGAACGCGGTAGTCCTTGGGTCGCTCCGTGTCCTCAAGGTGCACGAAACTTTTTCCGGATCATCGTATTGAGTTCTTCGCAGACTGTAACCACCTATCTCACGGTCGTGAGACGTGGTTACAGCTGAAATTTTACCGCGATTTCGCTGGGAGCAAGTGAAAATTTTCAGATTAGCACCCGCTCCCGGCGAAATCCTGCGGTTGTCCTTATAACCAACTTTTAACTATATATATATATATATATAATATATTTTGGTTTCGGTTCTGATTCCTTGGGAATCGAACCGAAGGGTCTATGAGAAAGCCACCGAACGCGTCCTCAGGTTGCGGATAGAGGGTCCTTGTACCAAGGGTTTCTACTGAATATGGTTACAATAACTAACAAGCAGTCGCAGAAAATTGTCCAGGGTTGATGCCGAATGAATAACCCCTAAGCGGAAACGTAACAACCGTGCCGAAAGCTGAATGGCACCTGGGTGATGTGTCTCAAACGGTGACTCTGGGATACTGGGTGATCTCTCAGAGTATGCAGCCTTATCCTTGCATGCGGGGCTCTACAAGGATGGACGAACCCTTTTCCCTAGCTGCTCGTGGGAACAACAATGACAACACCAAACATAGTTGTAGTAAGTGCTGTTCAAAACAATCGAACGCGCAGGGCTTCCGAAAATGTGTCGGACAACAATGCCGACTAACTTAGAGTTGGGTGAGCCAATCAAGACGGAGTCCATGCGATTGACCGGCAGAATCTCATTACTTTTAAATGGACGGATCGACTCAGGGACGACCTACTGGAGTGCTATGATGCTAGTATGACCCCTGAACGAAAAGGTTACATGGCGCGACTGCATACTCTGTGGTGCGAGAAACACCCAGAGCTCTCGCATTTTTCGCAAAAACGTCTGCGAAGCCGTGCCGAGGAACTCCGGAAAAGGTGTTATATAAGCGGAGCGCCTACTCAACTGCAGACGATTATAATTATACTCGTCTGCAGTTAGCCTGTAAAAATAACTTTCCAGAGTTCACCACGAGGAGGTTGCAGTACGTTTTTAAACTCCTTTTTTTCAGGGTGCTTTTTTAATGTGAGTCCCCTTGCCTCTCACAAAACGAAGTATTTTTTCTTCGCGAGTCTGCTAGCCCCTCACAAACGTATACATTAACGTGCGTTTGGAACATTTCAGCAGTTTTAGTGCAATCACCTTTCGTACTTAAAAAAACGACAGTTTCTGTCAACGATTTCTTTTCCGATCGATACAAAACATCTGCTGTTTGGATCTGATCTTTCGATGATCTTTGTAAACTGCCTCGTGCCGCTTGACGCTTCAGGTTACCACCAACTCCATCGCATGGTCCTTTCCAGGAGCAGAAGCATGAAAATACTATTTCACAGGGACCGAAACGTAAATGATTTCTTTCATTTCTGCGGGATCGAACTCAGTTTTCAAATAATTGATGACGATTTTCTGATACTCATAAACTTCGGCTGTATCCTGGTTCAAATTTTCAGATATTATACCTATGCTACGATGCTTCAGTTTTCCCATTACCATGAAATACACTATCACAGTGAAAATTGAACACCGATCGTTGTGCCAAAAGTGGGCTTGAGTCGAATTTTGAACTACATATGCAAAGTGTTGAGCAAAATCGAACATTATAAGAAATTGTTCTGATTGTAAATTTTTTTTTTGAGATCCCTGAAAAATGAAGATTGCACTTTCGCGACAAAATCATGCGTTTTAAGTTTCACCAAACGATCGCAAAGGTTGTCAATAAATGCATCGCTATTTAGAATCTCAGTCTTCAGAGTACATCTATCAGTCTCCTACCAAACCTCTTGAGGGCTATTTAATTGCTTTTCTGAGAGCAACTGCAATTCTTTTCTGCAAACCGAACACAGTTTTGCATTAAATGGGAAATAATCCTTGAATCTGTACCTTTTTCATGAGTAAGCTTTTGAAACGGGTTACAACATCGATGAAACCAGACACTGGATGATGCCATGATAAATATAATGTATATCAGGTAGGATCATATACTAGATGTGTGCGCTTCATATAAGAAGATAAGCTCACTTTCAGTGAAAGTAGAGAATGTCAGTAACAAATTATAGCGTAAATATTATAAGCCACCAGATGCCATTCAGAGAAATGTCCTTTTCTGTCAAAAGGATGCTTTTCGACACAAATGTAATTTCCCCTTAAATGTAAGGTTGAGAGGATGTTCATTTGTCTCAAGAAAGATCTTTCTGCAGCAAACAACATCCTTTAGCGACAAACTTTACTTAGTATAACAGCCAAATAATTCTGTTTGTGGAAAAAATATTTTCATGTGGTTCAAGACAAACGAAGCAAGAGGTCGATGCGTTTACTTCAAGACAACTTTTTTTGTGAATAGTGTCAAGTGGTGATGGAAGAGGCATTGCGAATATAAGTCAGCTGGCTAGCTCAAAATAAATGAATCCGCGTCATCAGCCTTGTACGAGGAAAAGAAAAGCGATAGCCGATGAGAAATAGAAGGATAAACCGACATAACAACACAAATTCAAGTTCAGAGATATAGGTCAGTAAGGCAAGCGTAAAATCGATGAACGCGTGCGCAACCAGACCCCAAGAGCAGGGAGACCAGCGGGACCGATGATACATGGAACCTCTCGATCTAAACGGGGCGATCTACTTGCGATCCAACCCACCGGGAGAACGGAGTTCTAGGAAATCTAGCTCGAGTAGCGAGAATCGAATCGGCCAAGGCGCTTACCAAGAAACCTACAGTCTAGTGCATCATCATTAATCACAAATATCCTAGAGATTAGCAATTACTTAGGTTTTTATTTTTAAAATTTTATTTCTTTTGCTCTAAATATTGGTTCTTTTCGCCATACCCAAATTCTGACTTACCCAATTTTACTGTGGGGACGGTTGGCCTGTGACTTGCCAGGGCAAAGGTTTTCTTTTAACCGGGCTCAGACCCGGAAAATGAGAACCGACGCTCTTGAGGGTGAAGAATAGGTGAACCGGCTACCCATCTTAGAATTGGGTGCCGACGAGACATTCCATTTCAATTGCGAGAATTGACACCTGTAAATCAAAGTGGACTTCTCAACCAGGGCTAAGACCTGGAAATTAGTCCACCTGACATCCGAGGTGCCAATATTCAATTAAATTAAATTGGAACAAATTGGTCATATAGGTTAGAATTTGGTTAGGATTTTAAAGTTACAAGGAATTTTTTTGTGAGTCCTGAGCTCACGTTTTAAATTGAAAGAAAAATAAAAGGCTAGATAAACTAAGGGAAATTTTGAATTCAACCTTGCACTTAGCTGAATCAAAATGATGCTTAGTTTTGAGAAGTAAAAAAGAACAGAGCGAAAATTCAGTAAAAAGCTGCTGGATATAAATAAAAATAAAAAACTTTAATTAAATATAAAACACACATGTATTCAGGCAAATTGATCAAGGTTATTCTCAAAACTCTAGGAAATCAGGCAAACTGGCATTTTGTGTAATTCTGTCCGCGCTTCAGTTAGTCCGCATCCTAACTAAAATTTCTATGATGATTTGTTAATTGTTTGGTGATTGAGATGAATCGGAACAGAATTGATTTGAATTTTATAGAGTCTTTGGCCTTTGTTGAAATTAGGTCGCAGGAAAACTTTATATCACGCGAATTTTTAGCTGCGATCTACTTCAAATTTCGAGACTTACGCATTTTGAAAAGTGTAGCTACCTACACTGATGGGGAAATTAACCTTATCCTAATTCCTAGGGTTTCCTTAATTCTAAAATTCCAAGAGAGGGTGGTAAGGGCTAGTTTTAATGTCCTTCCAACACTGAATCCAGTTTGCGTAATTTGACTTGAGTTGTTACATAGGCTAAACTAAAAACAAATGGAACAACTATATACTTTTCTGTACGATCTCATTAACCAACAATTGACCAATGTTACAACAGTCAAAACATTACTTTTTTCGTAAAATCAGAAGCGATTCTACTGTTTAACACTTTTGATTCTTTAAACGATACAAAATATACTCACATTCGCGGCAGCAGCGAAACACCGCGTGCTACGTTATGGGCGCCCCCTCTTGTAAACGCCTATTTCTTCAAAACGAAAGGTTTCCTCATTTTGGTAAAAGCAGGGGTTTAAATGGAAAGAATTCCAATTTTTTTAAGTTTTTTTTTTTTAAATCGATGATGTCGGAATTTGTCAAAAATCGATTTGAATCTTTAATTTCGATAACTCGAGGCTAAATTTTGATTGAAAAAAAAAAATTAAATATAATTATCTTGAAGTGCTTCAAAAGAGATTTTTAAAACACACATATTTTTTTTTAAATCAAAGAATTCCAAGCTGAGTTATTCACACTTGAACTTAGGCTGACATAGCCAAAAGCTGAAAATTTACATCATGACTTAAGGACCATGACATTCATACTGTTCTATAATATATAGGAATTTGAACATGATCCGAATACTTTCGATTTTTAAGTGGTATCACTAGATAAATAATGCCCCAAATATCAAACTCAGTATCGCAAACTGAGGAATTTAGTTCAAACCAAACTCAGGGATAAGTCGAATTAATACAATTATAACTCCATCAAAAATAGAAATAACAATTTAAACATCTGGCATTTATTGGGGCGATTATACCTTCTACCCAAAAAGCATGAATACTTTCTGTAATATTCGAGGAACGATATCTGATTGTCATTTATGACAAATTATTTTTCACTTATTGTTCAAACATATTTTAAATATTATAAACAATATAATTGTTTAAATAATAATTCAAAAATCTCCTAGAGATATGGCCGAGAATTGCCCAACGATATCTTTAGATTTTTTCTGCGACTATTAGTTCGTTGTAGCTATATGTGCGAATATTGAAATCCATATTCAAAGGATTTTTCGAGTGAGAGTGGAGGGGGTAAAAACAATGTTTAAATTGAAGTTTTAAAATTTTTAAATCTGCTTCCTGTAATATTCGAGGAACGATATCTGGTTGTCATTTATGACAAATTATTGTTCACTTATTGTTTAAACAAAGTAATGTTTGAATAATAATTTTTTTTATGATTATAAAAACTCCTAGAGATATGGCCGAGACGATTCCAACGATACCTTTAGATTATTTCTGCGAATATTAGTTAGTTCTAGCTACATGTCCGAATATTGAAATCCATATTCAAAGGATTTTTCGAGTGAGAGTGGAGGGGGTAAAAATAATGTTTAAATTGAAGTTTTTAAATTTTTAAATCTGCTTCCTGTAATATTCGAGGAACGATATCTGGTTGTCATTTATGACAAATTATTGTTCACTTATTGTTTAAACAAAGTAATGTTTGAATAATAATTTTTTTATGATTATAAAAACTCCTAGAGATATGGCCGAGACGATTCCAACGATACCTTTAGATTATTTCTGCGAATATTAGTTAGTTCTAGCTACATGTCCGAATATTGAAATCCATATGCAAAGGCTGTTTTGGTATTCAGTGACAGTGGAGGGGATATAAACAATGCTCAATTGATTAATTTTTTGCTATTATTAATTCTTTTAAGTAGACAATAGTACATATTATCTTTATTTAGTTTGTGTTTATTTAGTGTTAGTTTACATAATTGTAAATTAAACGATCAAAAACGCGAAAAATTGTTATAAATATTGTATTCGTTTCAATAATTATTTTTTCGCGGTGATTGAAAAATCTCCTGAGGGCATTTTATGTCACAAGTCAATGTATTTTTGTTTATTAATTGCTTTCTGAACCATATTTCTTATCAATGTAAAAAATGACAACTTTTCTTGTAAATAATAGTATATTTTTAATATAATAAAAAATGTTTCCAGTATCGTAGGAAAAATAAACGAATTTTATACTATACAAATATAAAAAATAACTTTTCTTAAAAACAGATTTGCCGATTATTTTGCTTCTTATTGATGAATGATTTATAAACAATACAGATTTGATTAGATTTGTATTGCGGCAACCCAACAGTTTACAAAAAACCAATTAGAGGGTTGTATTATATTGTATATACAGGATCCGTAATTATGTGAGTCTAGTCTAATCCGTTAGTATTCTTATATTGATAAGTCACACTTGCAATACTAACTATCACTGCTTATTTTGATTGATTATAATTTTTTGTATGTGAAGTCGTGATTGTCATATGAATGTATTTAGAGAAATGTCAAATATATCGTTGTTAACCGCTATAGAGTATAAATCGCGCAGGTTTCTACATTGTTAGAAATTTCTGTTGTAAGTTTAAGTGAAATTTTTTTTGAAATTTCAATGAAAGTATTGAAATTTCATTGAAAGTTACTGAAATTTTAATGAAAGAATTTAAATTTAAATACAGAATATTGAATCTTATTGAAATTTCTATCAAAGTATTGAAATTTTAATGAAGGTATTGAGACTTAAATTTAATGAAGGTATTAAGGGCATGCTCTTCGGTGATGACGTGACCAAACCAGTCCTTGGT
>CAKNYM010036769.1:41510-66574 GCA_932195095.1 Andricus curvator | reverse complement strand
AACGAATCAGAACGCTTATCGGAAACTATTGAAAACATGGGTATTTCTTGGCATTTCATTCCAGCTTATTCTCCTAATTTTGGTGGAATTTGGGAAGCTGGAGTGAAATCTACGAAGCATCACCTTAAGCGTGTTGCGGGTAACAATGTTTTTACTTTCGAAGAATTGTATACTGTGCTAGTTCAAGTGGAGGGCTTGCTAAATTCCCGACCCTTGACACCCCTCTCTTCCGACCCCAATGATTTTTCTCCTCTGACTCCTGCTCACTTTCTGATCTGACGGCCAATTAATTCTGTTGCTGATCCAGATTTATCTCATCTGCCAGAAAACAGACTCTCTAGATGGCAACTGGTTCAGCGCATTCAACAACATTTTTGGACGAGGTGGAGCAAGGAGTATATATCTGAACTTCAACAGCGCATAAAATGGAAGAAAATGCAGCAAGAAACTAAAGAAAACACCCTAGTTTTACTTAAGGACAAGGATCTTCCCCCGCTAAGATGGAAACTCGGAAGAATTGTTAAACTTCACCCTGGCAAGGATGGTATCGCTCGTGCTGCTACTATTGAAACCGGCACTGGCACATGTCAACGAGCACTTGCTGCTGTTTGTCCATTGCCAATCGAGTGAAATTATGTATCTGTTTTTAATCATTTTTTTTTGACAAGAACTCTAAATTCAACATGGTTTATACTTGCTCAGGTACAATTTAAAGAATTTAATTTAATGAAAGATTGTTTTAAGATACAGTTCACCTATATAGATAGATATAGCGATATATAGATAGATATATAGATATATAGATAGATCTATATAGATATAGATATAGATATAGCGCCACCTAACGTTCTTTATGATGAATCAGTATGGCGTAATATATCTTTATAAAACCACGCACGCATTTGTCCTTACGTTAAAACCCTGTGAAATCCAGCTACAATTATTAACAAACTATTAGTTTGAAAAATTGAATAATAATCTTCTCAATAACTAATTCAGCTTTTCGGTTGAAAATTCAGTTCACTGGTTGAAAATTGAACTATTAGTTTCAAATTTTCCTTAAAAATTGAAATCTTTAGTTGAAATTTCATGTATTTTATTGAAAATTATTTTCTTGGAAAAAACTCAATCCTTTTTGGTTGAAAATTCAGTTCTTTTATCGAAAATTAAACCATTAGGTTATGCGGTTGAAAATTGATTAAAAATTAATTTTTTTGGTAGAAAATTAATCTTTTTGGTTACAAATTCTTCAATTTGGTTTGAAAATTCATTGATTAGGTTTGGAAATAAGTTTTTTTGTATTGAAAATTAATTTTGTTGACTGAAAATTTTACTACTTAATTTTTTTGTTTGAAAATTAATTTTCTTTAGTTAAAAATTTACCTATTATATTGAAAATTTCTTCTATGTACGTAATTAAAAATAATTCTTTTCCATCGAAAATTAATCTTTCTTGTCAAAAATTCATTCCTTTGGTGGAAAATTAGTTTTTTCATTGATGATCAATTTTTTCAGCTTAAAATTTAACAATTCCATTCATTGACATAATATTTATATGAAAATTTGTCTTTTTTTTTGTATAAAATTCCACTGTTTGGTTAAAAATGTGACTTTTTTAAAAAAATGCGTGAATTTGGCAACATTCAAACTTATTTTTTAGAGAAAAATTGCCTTTTGCTTGTTTGAAAAAAAAAAATTTCGCAATCTTAACATTATCATGGATTAGCGAAAAATGAGCCATCAATGATTAGTAGAAAACTAATAATTCGATTAGTCGAGATATTTCCTAATCTAGTGACGGAAAACTAATCGCTTGATGAACTGAAAATTATTTAGAACTGTATATCATAATTTAAAAATAGTTATAAACATGGAAAAGGTGAAATATAGGTAAGTTTATCATAACGTCGTGATGGTGTAACATTTTTATCTCTATTAAAACAACATTGAATCAATGAGCTCGAAATGAATAAAGTTCTATCCATTCCAATTGTATGTAAATGTTGAAAATAAAAAATTTCCCTCCTGTGATAAAAAAAAAACTTCATTAAAAATTCCTTCTTTTCATCTAAAAAAAATGCCGAAAATTAAAAGGCTGACCCCCTTCAACTGGATTCAAAACTTCTTCAAAATGCTAAAAATCCAGATTATAATTCACAGTGTTCCCGTTGAATTGTTTCCGATTGTGTTTTATAGACAGTTGTCTGGAACTGAATTAATAGAACACAATAAAAAAATCTAAATTTGTTGAAAACATTCTACATTTTTTTTATTTTAATTCAAATCCTTCTGGGTTGAAATAATAACCAATACGTTTTTCGTTAAAAATTATTCTTTTTTGCTTGAAAGTAGAACTGCTTTGTTATAAATCCACTTTGTTGCTGTTAAAGTTTCATCATTTTGTCAAAAATTGATTACTTGGTTGAATCCTTTCGTTAAAAGTTCATTTGCTTGTTCTTGAAGATTCATCATTTGAGTTGAAAATTGCTTTTTTTCATGAAAATTCAACTACCTTGTGAAAAACCGAACTACTTTGTTAAAAATAAATTTTTTTGTTGAAGAGTTTTCTTTTTAGTTTGAGAATTGACTTTTTTTATCTGCACATGTAACTAATCTATACTGATCTAAAATAATGAACTAATAAACTAATTCAGTTAAATTTTCAGATTAAAAACTTCATTTTCAGAAAAAAGGAATTAAAAAAAGTAGTTGAATTTTCACCAAAAAAAATTACGTTTGAACTAAAATAACGATTCTTCAACCCAGAAGATGAATTTTCTACCAGAAAAATATGAGTTTTCAGCGAAACAGTTGAGTTTGCATGTGAATGAAGCACCAAGAAGAAGAATATTCTACAACAAAAGATAAAGTTTTAACAAAATACAGAAGTATCTGAAAACCATTAAATTAATATCTGGAATCTGTCAAAAAGCCCTAATATGCCAGGAATTTTAGAAGAAAAATTTGGAAATTCCTTCCAAACTATTAAATCCAATTGAGAATTCTTCCGAATACCCCGAAATAATTCCAAATCATTATAATTGAATATCTTGAAATACCTTTAAAAATTTTCAAATTCTATGAAGCAAAGAATTGTATATACATATATCAAGCTTTTCCTGCTTAAAATATTGGAATAAAAATAATAAAAATACTTGAATTGAAAAATAATAAGTTTTAGTGAAAAAATATATCAATATATCATTTTCATTATCTTCGAAGTTTGACAAAATTTCAAAAATTTACAAAGTTTGTAATATTTTCAAGTTTCTGGCAATTTAGGAATTACCTATTGAAATCTAAAATTTCATTATTTATTCGCAAAATTTAATATTAATGGATAAAATTAACTCATATTTGACGAAGCTCTTGAATTTCCTCAATTTCCAAGCCACGCTTTTAGTCTGTAGAATTTTTTTCGAAAGTTTGAAGATTTTAAGGATTTTAAAACATTTAAAAGTTTTCAAAATCTTTTTAAGCTTTTAAAACGTCAAAATTTTTATGAAATTTCTAATATTTTCTAATTTTTTTAAATTTAGGAATTACCAAGCTTTTTCAAATTTTCGAAAATCGAGTTGAAAGTTCTTGATAATTTTACGATAATTGGGAAATTTTTTGTTTTAAATTTAGATGCTTTGCAAGTTATTGCTTCACGATGAGGAAATCAGAATTATTTACACACTATGTGTATTTTGCCTTGCGTCATTAAAATCAAAAAATAATCCCTTCAATACGCACCTGACACACGTCAAATTGTTTACACAACGTGTCAATGATTTTATAATGACAACCAGACCTTGTGTTCTTATCACGTGGTTCTTTCAATTCTTCAAATACACATTTACAGAATAATATGAATAATAATAAAACTTAAAAAAATAATAGAAACACAAATTTTTTGGAAACAATTCTTTTCTTAAATAAGTCGAATTTTTCTACTTACTCAAAAGCAAAAAAAGACTTCGAATTATATATTTGCAAATTTACCATCAATTAGGAAAGTGATGTAATTTTTTCACTAACATAGACCTGAGGTGTCATTTTATTAAAGTTTTATGAAGTTTTATAAAAGGTTTGAAACTTTAGAAAAGTTTTGAAATTTTATAAAAAGTTTGAAATTCTGACAAAGTTTAAAAATATTATCAAATTTTTAGAAATTTGAAAGAAATCTACTAATTTTATAAAATTTTTAGAAATTTTTAGAAATTTAAAACATTTAAAAATTTTCAAAATCTTCAAACGATTGAAATCTCAAAAATTAATATTATTTTCGAACTTTTATAGCATTTCAAAAATCTTATGAAATTTTTTTAATTTCCTAGATTTTGGTATGTATGTATACCATTAAGCCATTTCCCTTTCAGGGTAGGCGTGACACTACCCGATTCGGGTAGTGTTTCTAGGTGGATAGTTTCTTGTAGTAAATAACTACTACAAGTGTGGGCTCACCACACCCACGATATGCCAACAGCACTCAGTTTTCTCGAATGGTCACCCATCCAAGTACTAACCGCGCCCAACGCTGCTTAACTTCAGTGATCTGACGAGAACTGGTTTTTTCAGCGTGGTATGGCTGTTGGAATAAATAAATAATTAATTAATTTAAAAATTAAAATTAATAAATGAATTAGGAATAACCAAACATTTTCAAATTTTTCAAACGTTGAGGAATTTTTGAAACATTTTTATTTAATTTTAATAGAAAATTAGAATTTTAAACAAAATTTATATTCAATTTTCATTTACCAAAATTTACAAAAATTTTTCAAGGATTTAAGAATTTTCAAGCTTTCAAAAATGGTTGAAACTTTTAAACTTTAAAAATTTTTTGACATTTGCAAAATTTCAAAAAGTTAAAAAATTTTAAAATCTTGGGAATTTGTAGAAACTATTTTTATTTCTAAATGAATTTATACAATTTTGTTAAAAAGTCTAAAGTACCAAACATTTTGAAATTTTGAAATTTCAATATTTGAATAATCTAAAAAATGTTAACTTTGGGCGGTTCAGAAATGGCCAACCATTTCCTTTGACAAATTTCTGAAATTCATATTAAAATTGATAGAAAGTTTCCAAAAATTCTCCATGTGCAGAGACGAACACTGAAAAATACACAGGTAGTAAAAAAATCCCCCCCCCCCCTGCGGCACACGTTATTTTTCATAAAAGATGCATGATTTTGGAACTTCATATTTATATTAATAGGTATTCAGGAAATTTTTGGTAAATTTCTTATTTTCCAAAATTCGTTCGAAATTATATGAAATTAAAAAACATTTCAAATTTGCAAGTTTTTGAAATTTTCAAAATTTTTGAATTTTTCAAGTTTTGAAAATTTGTAATACTTTCAAAGGAGACATTTGGAAATTCATGGTAAATATCCTATTTACCAAAATTGAAAGTTTTTTTGAAATTTTATCAATTTAAAAAATTTTATAATTCTCAAAATTTTTAAAATTAATTCGGAAAACCTTTCGATTATTAACAAAAATTTAAAAGGCTGAACTGGAAAGACCATTTCCCCCCCCCCCTTTTATTTGTTTGTTTACTTGAGATTTCATTTAAAGATCTTTTAAAGAAAAAGTGTAAAAGTGTGTAAGTTAAAATAAGACCTATTTATGATGTTAAAGGCTCAAAAATTGAATTTCCGTATCAAACTGGAGAAAAATACAAGAATTTAGAAATTTATGAGAATTTAAAAAAAAGATTCGAAATTTTCTGGAAATTTAACGGAAATTTATGAACCACTCAATTGAAATAATAGTATATGGGTGGAAATAAAAAAGTTTAAATTATTTAATTTTGAATTGGATGGTAAATAAGTATTTCAGATTAACGCCCTTATTTTATAAATATACATTTTTCTAGTTAATAAAAATCTTTTGATATAAATATGATATACGATTTTTTGCAAATCAAAATCGTAATTTAATCTGTTTCTCAAGGGCTAACATATGAAAATTAAGATCGTGTAAACAACTTAAAATTGCGTTATTGAAAAATGTGTAAATATTAAGTTTTATTAATTTTTGAATCAATAAATAATAATGAATAATTTCAAATTGGAAGCGTTTAATTGAAATTAAAAAATATATATATTATTCGATTTTAATTTGAAAACCTTTCAGTTCAAACTATTCTGGATGAGGAAAAATTTCGAAAAATAAAAAATATTGCGAGAGAAATAAAAAGGAATTGAATTCGTATAATTTATCAATAAAAAAGCTAAATTGAAATAATCTGCAATTGAAAAATTGCGTCACAGACACTCTCAAAATTGAAATAAATTAAAAATTAAAATATTTCTGGAATAGAAATTTAAAAACTGGATCATTTGAAATGCAGAGAAATGAAAATTGTACCATTTATAATTTGAAAAATTTTCAATTTACTACTTCAAAAGTTTTGAGTCGAAAAAATCCCTCTCCCGCTTGGCGCATACGATATTTTTCATAACAAATGGACGATTTCAGACATTTCTCGAAATACAGTTGTCATTTCAGTCCATATTTGATTTTCAGTGAAGAAGCAATGGAATTCATGTTAACTTATTCCAAATTATCAAAAATTCAATGAAAAAATTGCCTGAAATGTTTGGTAATTTACAGTAATTTCATAGGTGATTTATGGTAACTTACCATAAATTGCCAAAAATTCAATTCAGACATGTCTATAAATTTGCGGAAATTTATGGAAATTTTCGGCCATTTATGGTAATTTTGCAGTTAAATATGGTAACTTACTATAAATCACCCAACATTCATTTTTAAAAATTTCAATAAATTTCCAGAAATTTATGGAAATTTTTGGTCATTAATGGTGATTTTATCGGTTAATATGGTAACTTATCATGATTTACCCAAAATCCATTTTTGAAAATTTCCATAAATTTCCGGAAATTTATGAAAATTTTCGGTAGTTTATGTTAATATACTGCAATATGATCAGTTATATATGGCAATTTTCCATAAATAACCGCAAAATTCTATTATCTGCAACAATAATTTCCTCACAGTTTTTACAGCGAGTGGGCTGGTAATCGTAAAATGCGAGCTCATAGATGTTTAATTTTTATTATTCACCTCCGACGTCACTTTTCAGTCCCTTCTTGAAAACAAGCATGTTAAGCCGATAGAGGATGTTTGGTGTACTTGACAATTTTGTGGAGACTGTGGGGTGCAGCAATACAATTTTTTTTAAGATAAAGATAATTTACTTCAAATTCTCACTTGCGTGTTGCAGTGTATGTGTAGCATTGGATGGCGCGTTTTCAAGGGGGGTCGGACAAAAAAGTACTTTTTACTCCCTCGGGAGTGAAAAGTAGAGCTTTAGCCCCGCTTCATAGGCGTCGAAAAGGGCTGAAATCATGCATGTATCGTAAAAAATTTCTAAAATAAAGAACCTGACACCTTTGAACCCAAAAATATTTTCTACTGAAAAAGATTAAATCTGAACTCCAAAAAGGTGAATATTTAAACAAATATTTCAGGATAGATTTAATGCTTTCACGATGATGCATTATAATAAATATTAAATTTGAAGTTTAAATTTTAAATTTATTATAAATATTTCGTGAGTTAACATAAAAATCAATTTTTAAACCATCAGTGCCATTAGCAATTATCGAAAATTCTAATTTTGATCGCACAAAAAAAAATGAAAAATCCAAAATTTAATTTTGCCAAAGAGTTGCATTTCTAACCTAAATGGATGAATTTTCAACCAAGACGATGGATTTTCGATAAAAAAAAAGTTTTACAAAATAAATTATCACACAACCAAATATTTTATTTTTTAACTAAAACAGATAATTTTTATTAAAAAATGTCAATTCGCAACCAAAAATAGAATTTGCAGAATCTGCATTTGCAGATTGGAAAGTTCATCCTCAAACAAACAAACAAACTAATTTTCAACAAGGTATTACAATTTTCAACCAAAGTCATGAGTTTTTGATTCAAATGATGAACCTTCAACCAAAAAATTTATTTTTATCAGAGTAGTTAAACTTTTATGAGATAGTTGAATTTTAATATGAAAAAGATGAATTTTCATTTTCAACTGAAATGATGAAACTCCAACAACAACAAAATGGATTTATAACAAAGGAATTTTAGTTTGAACCAGAAAAGAATAATTTTTAACGAAAAACATATTAGTTGATATTTCAACCAATGTTCAAAAATGTT
Organism: Andricus curvator; assembly: GCA_932195095.1. Taxonomy (NCBI): domain Eukaryota; kingdom Metazoa; phylum Arthropoda; class Insecta; order Hymenoptera; family Cynipidae; genus Andricus; species Andricus curvator. The sequence continues at coordinate 58,385 of CAKNYM010036769.1, read as the reverse complement.
CTATTTTCAACATTTTCATGCAATTGGAAGGGATTTTAATTTGTCTAAACATCTACGAGTATTCATAATAAAGAAATTTGTACTTAAAAATATTAAAATTTGTCGAAAATTTAGTGAGAAAATGTTTCTCCTGCTTTTTTTGAGATACAGTATATGCTTGAACAAATACGTATTATTTAAATAATTGTAAAATTATTCAAACAAATTATTTCATTGTTTTTTTTGATTAAATAACTGATGATATCTAGAAAATACGTTCATTTCGCGAGTTAGCTGAAAAAAAAACAAATATTTGAACAAATTTAAATAGTTTAAACAATTGAATATTAGTTAACAAATGACTGGGTATTCCTAAATTACTGATCAATGATTATTTATGTAAAAAAACTTTCAAAACGCGTCAATAAATCGCATTATTACGTAAAATTCACATTTGCCACTTATGGGGTTTTCTTTGGGAATATATAAGAGTGGCCTACAATTATTCAACCCAAAAATGGATGATTGATTCTTATTCTCCGAAAAATTCTGCACAATATACTAAAACACGGGATCATTTGTAACATATCATCAGGTTTAACTATTAGATTTACAAAAAGCTGACTTTGTCCCATGTTAAATCAATGGGAAACTTCATGGTCTTTGCGCGACCCCTAAATATTAACCGATTTTGCTCAAATTTGAAGGAGATTTTTTTTAGGCATTCGAACAAAACTGGGTGGTGGAAGCAGAGGAATTCGAGAAAAACCAAGTATAAATAAGAACCACCCGAATACCTCACAGGTTGTGCGAATTGAATAATTTATGTATCGAGATGGGAGAAGTCCCAGACGATTGGAAAAAAGCGATTATCCTACCAATATACAAAAGAAAGGGAGATGAAAGCTACTGCAGTAATTACATCAGAGGTATCAGCCTTCTAAGTACCGTCAGTAAAATATACTCAAAAATACTTATTCGTAGGGTAATGAAAATTACAGCAGAAAAGATATGGGAAGTCCAAAGTGGATTTATGCCAGGAAGATCATGCACAGATCAGATATTTAGTTTAAGACACATCACAGAAAAAAGCTTAAGAGTAGGAAAGAAAGTTTTCTGTGCATTTGTTGACCTAGAAAAAGCATTTGACAAGGTAAATAGAAGGCAACTTTGAGAAGTCCTTAAAGAGTACGAAGTCAATGGATGGCTCCTACTAGCAATAAAATCAATATATACAGGTAGTCAAGTGAGTGTAAGCGTAAATGGGAAACTGAGTGACTGCTTCGATATTATCCAAGGCGTGAATCAAGGATGCATTATGTCCTCATAGCTATTTATCATATTTATGGATAAGTGTCTAAGAATGGCCCTCTTCGGCGAAGAAGGTGTAGATTTCGAAACAGTGAAGGTACGTGGGTTAGCTTCCGCAGATGATAAGATTTTTATGACAGAATCAATCGAGGACTTGCGAAGAATGTTGAATGAACTTAATACAAGCATGAAGAACATGAGCCTCAAAATTAACGTAAATAAAACAAAAATCATGGTATTTGAGGACAAAAACGAGAAAACAATGAGCAACATTGTCCTGAATAATGGCAGATTAGAACAAGTTGACAAGTACGTATATCTGGGTAGCCTTATTCACTAGCGACGAAAAAATAGATGGGGAGTTAGATAGGCGCATAAATAAGGGTGAACAGGTTATCGGTAGAGCAGAGTCCATGCTCAGAAATAAAAACATATCAAAAAAGCTAAAATGGCCGTACCTAATTCTATATTCGTATAGACTGTACTATACGGTAGCGAGACATGGACCTGTCAAGAAAAGGACGGCAGCAAAATTAACGCGATCGGCATGAAACCTCTACGCACAACATACGGAAAAACACTGATGGACAAAGTCCGAAACGCGATAATCCTCCAAGAATGTGGTACAGGAGAAATACTAGTTGACATATGGGAAAGAAATCAGTTAACATGGTTCGGACATCTTGAAAGAATGAAACATGAACGACTGACCAAACAAGTATATAAAGGTAAAGTAAATGGCAGAATGCCCAGAGGTAGACCGCCGAAGTGTGGCGATAAATAGTTTGAAAACAGAGTGACAAAAATTAAAGAACGTATTTATTTGATTCAAACAAATAATAGTTGTTCGTTCATCCGCGTTCGTTTCGGGGCACTGCAGTGCCACTCAGCTTTAGACATTCAAAATGGCGGTGAATCGTTGAATATATCAGCGTGTTTGCTCGGAATGTGTAAGCCTTGGAAATTTGGAAGTTCCATTGGGCGAGCTGGAAAAGGGTTGGTTTTCCACAAATTCCAGACCGTCGCCAGTTTTATTTTCGCGTAACTTCATACATCTGTAAGAGAAATGGAAGTGTTTGTCTTGCGAAAATTGCTCGAAACCTGGGACTCACCCAGTGATTTAATCGAAAATTTTGAAGGTATACTTATTTTCTTGCTATATTATTAACCTTATGGGAAATATTTAAGGCTTTATTAAATAAATAAATGAAATATAAATAATAATACAGCACACATTCTCGAAATACCCGCTTTAACAAAACGTTTGATATTGCAGCAAGCAAATAATTTTATTGAAAGCAACAAATTCCTTTTTCAAATAAAAATAAAAATTTTTTAAATCGAACAGAATCTGCAATTAATTTAACAGCAAAAAATGTTTAACTTAAACAAGAGGTTTCTTTCATTCAAACAAAATATATATTCAAATCAAAAATACATGGTCAAACAAAAAATTTATTTGAATCAAACATATGTGTGCTTGACTGTATAACAAAGAAAGAATATGTTTGATTCAAACATAATATATTTGATTCAAGCAGATCTTTTTTTCAGTTTATATAACCTTCTACACTCTACTATTTTCCAAACAAGCAAGCCACGCCTACCCCGAAAGGGAAATGGCTGAATGGTATAATAATAATGATAATAATAATGGTCATTATAATTTAGGCTGGAAGAATCCAGTTGTTCATGTAGGCAAATTTGTATTAGAATTGAAGTACGAACTACTTCATTGCACTCGCTCGTGGTTTAGGTCAAGAAATATTCATTTGAATCTGTGGCATATTTTTTTTACTAGAAATATGCAAGCATTTGATGTGGGTAAATAGTTTTTTGTACTTGCAAAATGTTTGCTTCACGTTGCAGTAAATTACATTTCAATAATTCGCGTTTCCTCATTCCAAAGAAATATTCATTTTCATTCACGGCACATTGAATCAAGCAATATTAACTTAATCCTATTGGAATTTATTTAGTAGAAGTATATGTGCAGCTATGTTCAAGGGTGCAAATATGAGGATGAAAATTTCCATTTGGAAACCATTGGCATTTAAGTAGCAACAAATTTATAACCAGTGGTTTCCTATGATTAAATACCAAAATTGTCTGCTTTCCAATTCAATAAAACTGTTAAAAATAAAAAATTCTTTGTTTTCATTCTGAGAAAAATGTTGAAATGTAAGAATCTGCCGAAAATGTATGGGCATTCTCTTTTTTTGTAGCCCCGGGAATTTTTTAATTTTCCTAGTGTATCCCTCGCCCCGCTTCTTTGCCCCGCCACATTCACAAATCATTGCGAAACTCCACACTTGGACCAAATTTTCTCCGGTGGCCCTGATACCTTATATGGAAAAAAAACAGATTGCATGCTTATAGCTTAAACTGTTTGTTCTGGCTTTAAAGATATTGCATTCTTACTACCACGCGTAGTATTACGGCCACATTCTCAATTCTAACAGTTTTGAAGGTTTTGCGTCTTATCATAAGGTTGATGAACCGGATACTATTTAGTATATATAGGGGTGACAATTTTCCCTATTTATCAGTCATCGTCCCGGAAACTGTCACGAAATACTGAAAAAAATGAAGATCCACAATAGGATTCTAGTCCTCGCAATCGAATTTTTCATCCATTTTTTGGGTAAGTGTGCCTGATATAATATATATTTTGATATAAGTATATGAATTTTGTGGGGAATTTAGTAAATGTTTGGAAATTTACGGTAAATTTCTTATTAAAACAAAAAATTTTGAAAATTCTTGAATATTTATAAAAATTTTACAACTTTTATCAAACTTTTAGAAATTTTCAGAATTTGTAAACATTAAAAAATTTCCAGAACCTTCGAACTTTTAAAATGTCAAAAATTTGTATTATTTTTAAAATTTTATGGCATTTCAAAAATCTTATACAATTTTTTTAATTTCTCAGATTTTGGTAATTGAGGAATTACCAATCATTTTCAAAATTTCAAAGTTTAAGGAATTTTTCAAACCTAATTTTTATTTTAATATAAAATTAGAACATTTTTGGAAATTTATAGTAAATTTCTTATTTACCAAAACTTACAAAATGTTTGAAAGAATTTGTGAATCTTCAAGCTTGTAAAAATGTATAAAACTTTCGAACTTTGGAAGTTTTTGACATTTGAAAAATTTTCAAAAAGTTATAAAACTTCAAAAAATCGTGAAATTTCAGAAACTAGTTTTATTTTAAAATACTTTTATAAAATTTTAAAAAAATGTTTAAAGTTACCAAAAGTTTGAAAATTTCTAAAATTTTATAATTTTTTTCTTCACAATATGTTAAAATTTTTGAAAAATTAAAAACCTTTTGAAGCTTTTGAGAATTTTCCAAAGTTTTTAAAATTCGTAAAAATTTTAAACTTCCGATATTTTAGAAATGACCAAACATTTCCTTTGAAAACTTTCTGAAATTCATATCAAAATTAAATTGAAGTTTCCAAAAATTCTCCATGTGCAGAGAGAAATACTGAAAAAAAAATTTTCTGGCTTTCATTTAAAGTTCATTCAACAAGTTTAATTTATGTTTCAGATAATCTTTCAACTGAAATTGATGTAAACTTTATCTTCTGTTTTTTCTGTGCTTATTTACCGAAATTTTTTTTTTTTAATTTTACCTTTAATCATTTTTCATATTTTTCAAACATTTGAAAATTAAGGAGTTTTGGAATTTTCATTTTAATTTTAATATGATTTAATATGATTCCTTTTTTAAACTTTTGGGTTTGTTTAAAGAACAAAGCGATAAAATGTTGTCAGAATCTGGAAATAGTAATCTTAAATATCCGAATTCGATTGAAACGTCTAGAGGTTTGAACAAAAAATAAATGTTTTCTGAAAAATAAAACAAAAAACTGAAATTCTTTTAACTTTGCAGAAAAATTTGTTCCGCAAATCGGTAAAATACGTATCGGCTAATTTTCCGCGACTTTAAGTTAGACCCTGCCCAATTTAAAATGGATTCAGTACCTGTAATACTTTTTAAATGACATTAATGTTTTTTTTTCAGAAATAAATGCTTCGGGGAATCCTTACGGAGAAGGTTCTTCCAATCCAAATAATATTCCGTCAACTCCTCGTTTACGTGGAAGAGGTCGACCCCCTAAAGAAGAACCCGGAGAATCTACTCGTCTGCGAGGATTACTGATTCATTATGATGGCCATCCAATTGTGGTGAGTCTATCAAGACAAAAGGAAGTGAAGAAATGTCGCGCTACAAATGTACCAACTAGTAAACTTCCAAGTACAAGCACTCGGGAGGATATCAACTTTATAACCATTGCTTATATTACTCATGAATGGGGAATTCCCATGAAATGCGTCATATATCTATCACAAAAGGAAAATGAAACATACGAATTTTTGGGAGCTAAGGCACCTCCTGAGCCGGAGGAACTGGGCAACCCAAGTAAATAAATATAGCATAAGTTTTCGGTGTACCTAGAACCTAAAGAAAGAATTTTGAGAGCTGAGTTTGCACATAACCTCTTAAAATGAAACAGTGAAATATCACTGATTTCCAGTAAAATCTCACTGGTTGGAATAGCCCAAAATGTACCTCTGACAATCATTGAGATTTGACTGGCTAACTCATTGAAATTTCGTCACTAGCTGAATCCGTGAGATTCACTGGTTACTCAGTAACAGTAGTCATCTGGTAGTAATTTGCTGTATCACTGGTTGAATCTATCATTTGATATAATTGGTATATTCAGTAACGCTGTTTTAGTTTAGTCACTTACGGATTCACACAGTCGAAGTCAGAAAATCAGTGGTTCACCAGTAATAATTCAAGATACAGATTCAGCCACTGACGATTTCACTGGTTCAGTCTAAGAGAGTAATTTAAAAGCTCTAGTCATTTTTATTGAAAAATTTGTTAGAAACTTTGAAAGATTGATTTTCATTCCTTTTAAAATCGCAAACCTTTATTTTATTTTTCAAGAAAATCCAAGACTCTTCAATCCTGACGAATCAACGTGGTTTATGACTTTAGAAAGCGTGGACTATGTGGTTAGGCTGTGGCCTGGTACAAGAATAGCTAAGGAGATAGTCGTTAAAGATATTGAGCATAATTACCATGCGAATGAACTCGAAGTTTTCCACCGAACTGTTCTAGCCTACCGTATCATATATGCAGGCGTAGACTTTTTGGTATTCATAAAAGATGAAAAAGCTATTGGAGCTATGCTCACCCCAGGCTGGTGGCACGACGTCTTCCCCCTGTTATTGGAAGGTGAGCCGTACCCACATCTAACAATTAAACGTAACCAATATCCGATAGGACTAAATTCTGAACATCAAATGCCTGAACAACCTCCACATATTGACCCAAATCAATATACTCACCATCAACAAAATTTTGACTTAGGTCAACATTACCCACACCAAGGCGCTAACTCACCTTCACATTTTGAATCAAATCAAAATGACCACCATTATTATTATCACCCGAGTTCTTAGCTTTGCAGTGAATCTAGACTTGGGCGAGTTGCAGACGTTAAGCCAATTCGAGCGCGGCTAGCACTCGGATGGGTGAACGTCTGGGCTGTAGGACAGGACTGTCCAGCAAGGTGGTGTAAATGCACCATCTGGACTCAGAGTTAATTTCTCCTCGCCGTATAGGCCTGATGTATGCATAAGTCGTCTATTCACAGCGATCAACTAATGTTTAATGGTAGTTTTGACGTCGAGGATGACTATGAACACTTGATGATATCGAATGTCTACAGTCAAATTCTACAGTCGGACATCCAGCTGTACTCGGGATATATATATAAAATAAAAATGAGACTAATAATCTAGATTATGTTATATTCCTGTAATACATATTCCTGAATAAAATTATAATTATTCAAACATTACAAATCAACTAACTTTGCTTTTTTAAAAGTAGATAATTGGAAAAACCTTTCGATTATTTACGAAAATCTAAAAGGCAAAACTAGAAAGATTTGTGTTTTTCTTCCCTTCACTTGTTTCATTTACTCGACATTTAATTAAAATATCTTTGGAAGATAGGACAGAAAATTGTTATTCATATTAGTTTTTGAAAGTGTGTAAGATAGAATAAAACCTATTTATGATGATAAAGGCTCACAAATTGAATTTCCGTAACGCACCGGAAAGAAATACAAGAATTTAGAAATTTGTGTCAATTTTAAATATATGTTTGGAAGTTTATGGAAAATTCACGGAAATTTATGAACAACTTTATTGCAATAATATTATACGGGTGGAAATAAAAAATTTTAAATTATTTAATTTCAAATTGGATGAAATTTTGAGTTTTGAATTGAAATAATTTCCAATTGGAATCGCTTAAAAGTATAAGCAGTCGGAAAATGAAAAATCAATCAATTTTTTTTTTAAATTCCAACTGAAAGTATTTAAAGACATTGTGTCTATAAGAAATTGTTCTTTTTCTAAAATTTCTCGCCTCCTTTGACCACTGCTTTTCATTTTTATATAAGTTGCGGCTTGAACTCTTTTTAAGCTTCTGTGAAATCGAAAATGTTTGGATGGGAACAGTTAAACATTGCGTTCAATTTCGAATGATATGCTTCACAACCATTCGTTGTACGCGTTGTTGTTGGAGAAAATTCAGCCCACATTTTGGCTGGAAAACTGGAATTACTTGAAGTATAATTTTTTAAAATATAATTACAGAACTTTTCAACTCTTTCATCTGATGGTTGAATTAGCTTTAGTTCTTCGATAAAAAACGTTTCAACTTCGGATGGATCTAAAAAAGCAAGAACAAAAAAGATTCTCAAAAGAGAACTTATTTCTGATTTTGCCTTTTTATATTCATTGCTCAATCCGAGTTCCTGAATCTTTCTCCACCAACATTGACCTAAATGAAATCTACAACCTTTAATAGAACTGGAAGCGTTAAATACTGTGCGAATAGCTGCATGGATACCTAGATCAAAATCTACATAAATTACTTTAGGACTGAAAGTCTTACCGGTAAGCTTTTTGCATTCTGAAGCTAATTAAGAAAGTGCTGTTGCATAGGAAGTCATTTTTTGTCAAGAAGCAACAAGGAGGCGAGAGTAATATAAAAATTTTTATTTTACCCGATAATAGAAAAAACTTGAGTAAATAGGTCAGGACAGCTGTAAAAGGTTCCATCGATAAAAATAACTGCAAGCTGACATAAAAACAATAAATTCTTAATCGTTGAAAACATTACAATATTCTCCTTTCTATCATTAACTAGCAAAAATTTTTCTTTATCGTTAGTTTCGATCGGTACGCTGTCAAGTTCATCATGCATGTCAGTTACATTTCTTGGCAAAGCTGGTCTTATTTTACTACGAGTATGTCTAATATTGTGTCCAATAAGATCAACATAGTCAGTGGTCAATGTTGTAATATCTTGCTTTTTTAATTCGCGATATAAAAGCTGAGATGGTCTTATTGAAATATCCTCTACTGCTTTAACTTTAACTAGGTTACACACTTTTTGACGATTGAGAACCTTTTCGCTGTCCGGCTCATGATTATGCTCCGTATTTTTTTCAATCATTTGTTTATTTGCATTTAATTTCAAAACAGCTTGGCAAGTTTTTTTGCAACAAGGCCAGCGTTGAGTACTTTTAAAGCAGGAAGCGAGAACACACACGGCAGATACACACTGTTTCACTACGGGTAAGAAGATACTGTGATTCTTAGTTATTGATGATTTAAAAATTTAAGGTAATTGCCTCCTTTCTGAACCCCCACTCCTCTCATGTCGGGTACGAAACTCGAATGGTGGGGGATGAGAGAGAGGACTACTAATCGCGTCTCCGTTATGTACGGTCATTCGTAATTGCTCTAGAGACTACTCTTCGATATCCCCACTATTCCCCCGCTAAGAAAAGCCTGTACATGCTTTCTCTCTCTCCCTCTGCACTCTTTTCTATGAGATGCCCCCACTACTCCACCACTATGCAAGCTCCTTTTCACTCATGCGCGTCCTCAATGTATTTCTGTACTCTATATGACGCCGTGCGCACGTAAAGTTTTACTTCTGTCGTGTGGCCCCACTGTCACACACATTTTTTTAAATGACTTTGTAACAAACCATTTCTGACTACAAGTTTATTCAAAAATTAGTTTCTACTTTCCAAGAACCAATCAGAAAAAGAGCTCATGCGCAGTTTGCGCTCCGTAGCAGAGATGGAAAGTGACCGTCATATGACCGATTTTCGGTCATCTGACGTTGACCTGACCGGACAAGGGAAAAAAGTGGAAATCATGTTATTATGCCAGAAATTAAAGTAATATTTTTTCAGAAAATCAGCGTTTTCCCCAATCTTTCAAACAACGTAGGGCGCTAACCTGACGTTTCATAATATGGGTCAAATTCTATTTTTCATGAAAAGGGTATGGAAACTGGACTGAATCCCATACAAAATAAATTTTTGATGATAGTGCTTTAAATTTACAAAGGATTCCAGGCGCACAGCCTCTTTGGGGGCCGCGGTGAAACCTCAAAGGGGCGAATGGGGACGAAGCCCCCCGTAAAGAAGATAAAACCATTTTGAAGGGCACTTTTCGCACTAGAGAGGTTATATTTTTCTTCTTTTTCCAGTTCAAGAATTGTTCATAAGATTTACAATATTACTCTTTCGATTTTCCGGCAGAAAATTTGATGCAACGAGTTCATAACTTCTTTGGTTATCCCAACGTTACTTTAATCTAAATCTTCACTCATTATTATAAAAATTGGTCAAAAATATTCATTTCATGGTCTAATATGGCGATCTAAGATGGCCGTACGCTGGTACACAAACATTAGCACGAAAATGCATGGGGCTAAAAGATCCGATAGCTTCTGATACACCACCTTATGATCACGTGTAGTGAAATCTATTACCAATTTTCCTACACCACTATTCGACGCCATGTTGGTTTGACGGCGTATGACGTCATGTTCCATCGGTATAATCGATCCTAGATTCGTGTAACTTCATGTCTCTCGCAAATATTCCACTCACGAATGTGGACCCACCCCCAAAAAAAATTCTCCAAAATTTGCTATGCTTACGTAGTTCACTTTTCTCCTTACTATGGCTTCGAAAGATATCTTTTAAGGAGATTAGAGAAACAAATCCCCCGTTTTTAATTTGTTACGATTAACCTGGAACCAGAAGTGGAGGCGGGGTTTACGCACAGTCATTTCTTTTTATTTTTAGGTTATCTTACCACTGGTACCAAGAGTTGCGCGCCTTTCTGATTTCGGACTAATTGTGATGCGCAATAACAAGTCTGTTTAAGCATGTGGATATTGTTTCTCAAAATTCCCTCAAGAATATCTGTCAATGACGGATATCTAAATACTGTACTCCAAAAGTATAACCCAGTAAATAACCTTTCCGATAGAGATCACTTTTTCATGCATACGTACTGGAAAATAGCCCTTACGACAAATGGCACTTACTAGGTTATGGCCATTTTGCAAGACGGCGGACAAATTGACTAATGAAGATTTCGAAAAGTTGATATAGTGAAAATTAGGTAGAAAACATTTCTTACCTTCGAGGGAGCCCTCAAGAACACATCCCTGCAGCGGCCGAGCTGAATTTTTAAATTTACTATTTTTTTCTCAATTTAGAAGCCCAAAAACCGCATGGGAAGGATCATTCCTGTCACCCCTTTTTTCAAATGATGGAAAAGTCTAAAAATGATGAATTGTGGTATTTACCTAAGTCTGATGTTACTTGTCTCAATGGCAAGTAAAAATATTTATTTTAATTGCATTATTCTGTAATTTTTCACGAATTGGTTGAAAAGTGCGATTTTAGCTCACATTTTTTGAAATTTAGAGTGCAATTTCGGAAATAAAAATTACAGCCACTGGAAAAACATACAAGAGCATTTCTTTGTGAACAAAAGTGATAGGTAATTTATTTTGTATTTTTATTTGAAGAATACTTCAGAAGGTTTTCAAATAGTGTGACAGGAATGACGGCTGCGTGACAGGAATGACGGGTGTCTGACAAGAATGATGGTGACTGAACTCATGAGGGAACCTCACGAATTTTAAAGTACTAAAGTGAGGACAAACGTAATTAGAAAGATCAAAGTACACAATAGGTAAGTACAAAATGGTATTTATTCACTCTAGGAACGGCAGGCTAGTACAATATTTCGAAAATCACAAAATATAAGTAAATAGTATAAATTTGTTCACAGTAACCTGTGAGTGAATCGGGTACCTACTACCAAAGTATGATTTTTCAAAACTAGAATTGGAAGAGATCAGTCTCAGGACGTTTTTCTGCAAAAACGTAACATGAAAATAAAGAGGAAAATCAAGGATAGCAAAATAACTTCAAAATATAAAATAGACTTCCAATTTCTAGTGAATCTCAACAAACTATGAACGCACGAATTAAAATTTCAATGAATAATATCAGTATACATCCGCCATTTGGAATTTGTTAATTTTGACCCCGGATTTGAAATAAGCGACCCGAAAAACCCCCTTGTAGCAAATTTCAGTCAAATCGGTTTCGTTTTACAATTTTAGTCTGCCATATTCGATCCGCCATTTTGGATTTTGTCTTACAACGATTTACATGTCAGATTCGGATTGGCCATGCAAAAATCTATATAAAAACATGTATAGCACATGAAGTGTAATACCTAAGCATTTCTTGTATTTAATAAACGATTCTTTTTGCCAAAAATTCCATCTTCAACACAGATTTTCAAGGTCACAATTTTTTTGTTTGACTTTCTTCATAATTTTTCTATATTCGGAAAGATTTTTTCTTTAATTAAAAAAAAAAATATCCCTCTAGGTCATTCCGATCCAAAGTTCTACGATTTTGAGACCCGTCAATTATTTTCACCTCGTGGACGCTAGGTGGCCTGATTACCGCGTTTTCACTTTCTTCCTAATCCCTCCACTTCCCCTTCACCAATGCCATATATAAATAGAAACACTGACTGACTGCGCTCCCCACCTGTATTATAAACTAGAAAAGTAAGTGAAAACGTCATTCCTGATACCCAAAATCAGACCCTGTCACGTGACAGGACTGAATGTGACAGGACTGACGTTTTCGCCTTTCACTGCAAAGTAGGCAGCCATCTTAATAGTTTGAACCCCTTCTGAGACCCAGGCCGTATTCATGCAGCAAGGACGTATTGTCTACCCATCACTTTATAATCATTTTTATTAGTTACTAGTGGAAACAGCAAGTGACAGGACTGACGGGGAATAAAGGTACGCATCGATTTCGCACTCATTATCACTTAGTTTATCGCAAAAATAAGATAATTCACTCACCGATGACTTTCCTTCAGGGTAACTCGAGCCTCACTAAAGCAAGGTGATGCAGCGGTATTTCAAACTGATCGCTCGCCCGATTCAATTTCCTGCGGACATGACTTCTGAGTCTAATTAAAATAAAGCAAAAATAAAGAAATCCTTTTTTTTTGTAGAATTTGGGAGAGGTATACTGTAGCATATTATTGGCATATTAGAAAGATTGAAAAGTTCAGTGGTTATAGTAAATATGTATGCATGAAGTTCACTTTTCACCCCTTGGAACACGTGACAGGACTAACGATCGGGCCATACTTCATGAAATAAATCGAAAATATTCTGAACAGCGATTAAAAAACATGTGAGGCTTAATAAAGTATCACGAGTACAATAGCGGTCAACAATCATTTTCTTAATTCAAGCAATATACATAGAATAATGGCTCTGGGACACGATTTGTCCGCCGTCTTGCAAAATGGCCTTATACGTTTGGACAGCCCTAATAGCAAGGAACGCTCCTGGAACGTTCCGCGGGAAACTTCGGAACGTTTTAGCAGAAATTTCCAGCAGTGGGATTCCGATACTGTGTCTAAAGTTGAAAAGACCTGTTTTTCCAACGTGTGGAGATATAGAAAGATAGGTTCGTTCGATTTTCGACTTCGAAACAGCATCGGAGTCCCACTGCAGGAACGTTCCTGGAACGTGTAAAATGTCCGCTTTTGACAACGTTCAACTGGGACCTAAGGGGAACCTTCCGTTATTGTTATTTTTAAAAAGAATTATCTCGTAAACCGTAAGAGATAGGTAAAAATGGATGTCATTTTTGAGTTTTGAGTACCGCATATACTACACTATAATATGATATCCTTATCATAAACTGACATCGATTTTGACCTATCATTTACGCTTTACACGATATTTATTGATAATAACAACAATAACGGTAATTTATATTTGGATCGTTCCTGGAATGTTTCCAAACGGCAGATATTTTACACGTTCTGGGAACGTTCCGTGCTATTAGGGAGCACAATAGTTCCTCTTTTACCATAGTGGACAAACCCAGAGATACCTCTGAAAATAACATTCCTGACAAGGTGATGTCATCTTGATTTTGTTCATCTTCGTTTGAAAATTTTTCGACGGAAACTTTACATTGTCATATCAGGGGTGCGATCTGCAGTGGGACTCCAATGCCGTGTCGAAAATCGAACGGACCTCTTTTTCTAATGTGTAGAGATAGAAAGAGAGGTTCGTTCGATTTTCGACTTGGAAACAGCATCGGAGTCCCACTGCCGATGCCTCAATACGATCGGTGGCGTTTACGACAATTCGCTCGGAGCTCGAAGGAAAGCTAAACCAATGAAATTTATGAGACTGCATGGCCGTCAGATTATATCCTATTATGGTGCCTTCACACCTCTGCCTGCCTGCCTGGGACAGGCAGAAAAGTTGTAAGAGTAAGAGAGATAGAGTGTATTTTTTGTCCAATTTTGCGCTCTCCATCTCTTTTACTCTTACAACTTTTCTGCCTGCCCCAGGACGGCAGGTAGAGGTGTGAAAGCACCATAAAGAGGTTGAGTGAGATAGAGCTCCCCTTCGAGCTCAGAGCGAGCTCAGAGCAAATTTAAAGCGAATTGTCGTAAGGGCCCGAGCACAATGGAGACGCGAACCCGAAACCTGAACCCGAAGATAACTCTGTCCTTTTTTATCGTAGCTACGGTAAAAAAGGACAGAGTTATCTTCGGTTTCAGGTTTCGGGTTCGGGTCTCCATTGTGCTCGGGCCCTAAACGCCACGGACCTCTCCTTCTGCCATATGAGATACGCAACGAGGTGCGATCGAATTCGAAACGATCATTTGGAAACATTTCTTTTTATCGTATGAAGTAGACAGAGAGCGACTGTTGCTTTTGAACGACAAGTCATACTGAGCGATTCGAATTAGCAAAACCCTCTCTGTCTATCTGATACGTTAGACAGAGAGGCTTCGAAATGATCATTTTAAATTCGATCGGACCTTGCTGACTATCTCATATGGTAAAAAGAGAGATCCGATCCTAATGAATCATCGGAATCCTAACCCAGGGAGAATACCTTCTACTTTAAAGACCGTGGCGACTTTTGAGAGCTGTTTCCTTTATTGTCGCAGAGAGCTATATTTGCAAAATTTATGGTTAAATTGACCGTGAGCGCAAACAATTAAACAATTTATACATATTGCAAATGTAAACACTCGCCTTTTTCACCTGTAAAGACTAAGGTGTTGGGTCATTGCAAGAAGCAATGACAGTTACTCTTAACTCACGGTAATATTCTCTGTTTACCCATCAGAGCAGGAAATAGCAGACAGATTACACCCACCATGGGTAATATTTATCTTCAACCTACACCAGCGAGTAAAAATACGAAACTACCTGCAGCAAAATTTACTCGTAGTTTTTTCTGTGAGATGGGGAGTTAGATAGGCGCATAAATAAGGGTAAGCAGGTTATCGGTAGAGCAGGGTCCATTCTCAGAAATAAAAACATATCAAAAAAAGCTAAAATGGCCATACATAATTCTATATTCGTACCGACTGTACTATACGGTAGCGAGACATGGACCTGCCACGAGAAGGACAGGAGTAAAATTAACGCGATTGGCATGAAACCTATTCGCACAATATGCGAAAAAAAAAATGATGGACAAAGTTCGAAACGAGATCATCCTCAAAGAATGTGGTGCAAAAGAGACAATAGTCGACACATGGGAAAAAAATCAGTTAAGATGGTTCGGACATGTTGAAAGAATGAAAGATGAACGACTAACGAAACAAGTGTATAAAGGTAAAGTAAATGGCAGAATGCCCAGAGATAGACCGCCAAAACAATGGTTAGAATCTGTGAATGAGACACTAATCCGAAGAGACATAAGAAGCCATAGAAACACGAGAGCTTGCATAAAAAAATGCATGGACGTGAAGGAAGCTAGAGTAGTATGCCAGGACAGAAAAGTCTGGCGACAAATAGTTTGTAAACAGAGTGACAATAGAATGAATGACATCTGAAAGAAAGACCTTGGATACTAAATGGGCCCAAGTGGGGAACCACACATAACAATTTTGTGGGGCTCTTCACCTGGCGTGATCGCTAGAGAGATTGATCAGCAACCTGGGTTGGAGCAGTGTTGCGGAATGAACGTGTCATTTGAATAAATAACACGAGAATTCCAGATCAATCTAAAATATCTATACCTAACACCTATATACCTATCTAACTTATACCTATATACACACCATACACACTACTTTTTTCCAACCGAGCAATTCACGCCTACCTCGAAAGGGAAATGGCTTAATGGTATAATAATAATAATTATAATAATAATAACCTCACGTAGGAATGTGGCGACCCCATCGCCCGAGAGCTCCGGCTCTTGCAGTTAGCCACGTTGTTTTGGGCTAACTCCCCAATGCAATGAATTATGCGGTTACAACACCAGTATCAAATGCGAGAACATCGATTTAAATGGTCGGACCAACTCAGGAGAGAGATTCTTACCTGTTGGCAAAGAAGCTCACCGGCGCGAAGAGTATTCATGCAGAGGTTACATGACCGTTGGGTCAATATGCACCGGGAATATGCTCATCAAGCGCCTCAGTATTTAAGAGATCAGGTATCCTTTTTGCGAAGAAAAAAATTATGAAGCTCTTTATCAACAAGAAGAAGAGCAACATCCTCCATCGAACATTCCACCCGTTCCAGCAAGACCACCTTTGCAGATAGCCGATAATGCTAACATGAGAAGTAGGAGATCTATCCACCCAAAAGTCTTTCTCAGGATGGACAAATTAGCTGAAGCTAATACTGCTCTCCCCGACTTGCTCCCCGAAGATGTTAATCTCTGGAATCTGAACTGTGTTGTTTATGAGAAGGCGGTCTCCTTGCCTAGCGACAGTGGAAGCAACGATACTTCAGTACGTCTGAGTAAGACTCGCGAGCGTATTGCACAGCTTCAATTCAAAATTGAAACGGCAAGACGGCATGCATAAAATATTCAGTGCGTGATTAGCTACATAACATTAAATAAAAAATTCACTCCAAATGTTAGGGCACTTGCTCGTAACTTAAGGAAAGCAAATCACACGCTGAACAAGTGTAAACTGTTGCATAACTCTCAAGCAGCACTGGACGCAAAAAATAAGATCTCTTTCAACAGCGAAGCAGCGCCTTGAACGGCGAGTAAAGTGGATTCAGGAAAAATCCACCTTTTCTACTCATCCTTCCCGTCTGTTCAATAAAACGTCACG
>CAKNYM010036769.1:0-36510 GCA_932195095.1 Andricus curvator | reverse complement strand
CGTCTTGCCATGCGCCCAGGGGGAACTCGAGTCCGTTGTGGAGAATGTTGAGTGTAACTCCAAGGAACAGTGTTGCCCGATGTTATCTCGCGTAAACTTCCCGCTTTTGCTTACCTTCTAGGACAAAAGGAGCAGAAGCGGATGACGTACACGTTCCAGTTGCGTCGGGATTGGTTGCTTTAAAGAACCATGATCGTAGCTTCCGGAGTCTACAACTTCTAATAATAATAACCAACACCTTCTCATTGATATGAGAATGTAAAAATAATGACTTGGAAAAAGTAAAATTATTTAGAACTTTTCTATAATAATTCAAAAGAAGTTAGAAGCATGGAAAGCGTGCGAGATAAAAAAGATGAATAAAACGAGGCTATGATGTAAAATTTTCAGTTCTATTGAAAAAACAAGAAGGTCACATCATGACATTGATAACGAGAGCTAGTCTCTTTCCATTTTCAAAGTACGGCCTTCCGATTGCTGGAACAGTGTTGAGAAAAATGAAAAAAAAATTACGTTTTTCAAATTTTCTATTGGAAATTGCAATATTATTGCCCGAGAGTCTGTAAATAAATAATGGCTCGTCGTACAAGAAAATATCATTAGATTAAATAGTTTTATATATCGACGCCTCCATTCAATAGGAGACTATGTGCTGACAGTGCTCTGTATGAGACTATTCCCTATGCTTATACACAGCGCATAGTCTCATACACGGCGCTGTCAGCACATAGACTCATATTGAATGGAGGCGTCGATATCTGTTATCAAAGAATAATACAAAAATATGAAACAAATGTAATGTGCTCATTGAGGGTTTTTATATTCTCATCATAATGAGAAGGTATTAGTTTTCTGTGAAAACTGTCTGTGGCAGATTTTTTAAAATCTTTACGTTTCAAGACCCCCCGAAAAAACAGGTTTTAGGATGGTGTCTGGCTGTCGTCGTGCTTGTTGTCGTCGTCTATGTACCGGATAAATTTTGAAAGACTAATCGGATTAGGTTGCACTTTAGCCCACGTTTTAAGGGGCCAACAAGAAAGATCAAGTTTATTCACCGGGATTTCTTGACCAACGGTTTTGGTTTTAACCACAAAAAGAATAATGTAAAATCAAAGATTCGATTTTGCGGTCAAAATATGTAGCATATGAAAAAATATGGAGAGAGAAAAGTTGTGCAACCAGAAAAGTTCTACAAAATTTGTATAGATGATTTTTTTTTATAGAACGCGAAGTTTGAATTTTATTCGTGAAAAAAAACATTAAAAATAATGGTGACATGATGTCATGCTTAGTCACCTATTTCAGTATATAATCATATGTGGGTGATTCCACAGATTTTTTTTTTAATTTTAGCCAAAATTCTGCTTACCATGTAAGCGATGTAGCAGGCGATTTTTTTTTGAAAATAATTGCCCGAAAACCCCCAAAAATAACGTATAAGATTCCTTGGATCAGAACTTTACGTGCAATTTTTTCTTTTTTCTTTTATTTTTTCTTCCATTTGACTTCTCTTTAAACCTGCATAAAAAAGGTAATTTATAACCAATTGCTTGACGTAGATGATTTTTTATTAAGAAATGAAAAGTCTAGAAGATTTCCTTTTCAAAATCGCAATTTTTTAACAATTCAGCGAGAGTTTTATTTCGAACTGAATATTTATTTTCTGCTTTCAAGATATCTGATCTTGATACAGAGAGTTTATACGTTTTATATTTTCTTGGATAATAGCTTCTATGTTACAACTTTGCAAACATGTCAATTTTGTTGAAAAATCAAATATGTTTTTAACGCTGTAGTTTGCAATTTTTTTTCCTAATTTAAAACTTTGGTTAAAATCCATCTTTGTAAGTTATAAATTAAAGTACATGGTTAACACTTTAACTATTTCATAAAAGATTTATGGATTTTGTTGAGAATTTCTCTAATCGATAGAGCCATTTTTTTTTGTCGAAAATTAAACTTCCGTATTGAAAATTCCTTCTCTTAGATTAAAATTTTGTGTTTCATGAAAGTCAAATCATTTTTCTGGTTGAACATTTCGTTTTTCAACTATCGTGTTGAAAATGAAACACATTTTAGCAACATATGTTAAGAATTTAGAGCGCTTGATATTGAAATGAATAGGGCATCGATATTAATTTGATATAAATGAACATATTTTCTTATTATTCCCCTATTTTCGTGAACAATTACCCTATTTCCCCTGTTTGCAGATCATTTTTAACTTTGAAATTTCATATTTTAATGTTTTTAATTATTCTTGATTGATTACTGAAGCTTACCTAGTTTACCGAAGGCCCCTATTGGACTTTCTAAAAGTTTTAACATTTTGGTGAATATTTCAGTTCAGTTCAAAGAGGTCCGATTCTTTATCTTAGACATTTTTCTCGAGATCAAAAAGATAAATTTTTCATTTTCCAACTGTTTATACTTTTAATCGATTGGAATTGGAAATTATTTCAATTTAAAAATAAAATAAAAAAATTATTATTACATTTTAAACTCTTTTGATTGGGAATAGTACATTTTTAAAACCTTTGAATTATAAATGATCCAGTTTCTCAATTTCTAATCTGGAAATATTTTCATTTTTAATTTATTTCAATTTCGAAAGTTTCTGTTATGAAAATTTTCAATTTCAAATTATTCCAATTTAAACGTTTTTCTTTGTTTTGAAATTAGTAATGATCATTTATTGATGCAACAATTTATAAAACTTAAAATTTACACATTTTTTTAATAACGCATTATTTATTTGTTTATAATTTCTTAATTATTATATTTTGAACCCCGCACAGAAAAAAAAGAAATGGATTTTTGTTGTGGGTAATTTTCAAGCAGATGAAGTTGAATTTTTTCGTATCGAAACAAAACAACATTCAATGGAGTTGACATGCTAATCATTCCCCATGTGGTGGGTAAATCTTATCACGTGAAGTTAATTGTTTTTGCAGGTAAAAATTACTCTGAAATCGCTGTAAAGATTACATTATATATTATATATAAATTTCTAAATTCTACCATTTTTCTCCGGCTCGTTACAGAAATTCAGTTGTTGAGCCTTTAACAGCATAAATAAGTTTTATTTTATCTTACACTTTTATAAAATAATATGAATAATAATTTTCTGTACTATCTTTAAAAGATCTTTAAATGAAATGTCGAGTAAATGAACAAATAAAAGGGAGGATAAAATAATCTTTCCAGTTCAGCCTTTTACCTTTTAGGAAATAATCAAAAGGATTTTGCAATAACCTACATTTAAAAAAGCAAACTTAGTTGATAAGTGATGTTTTATTAATTACACAGGCCCAAAAAAATGACATCACTTTTGTACCCAATGACCGCACTATGTGACTTCGAAGGATTTTGGTATTCTAAAAGCGAATCCGTTTTATCCACATTTTTTCTATGCGTCAGGTTTTTGTGATATCCTAGCCTAAATGTGCAAAAATGGCTATTTTCAGCCATGTTTGGGGCAATATAACAGGATCAGCAATTATTTTCTAAAAACTGCTAACGCCATCGTTTAGTACTCCTTTTTATCTTTCATTTTCTTTTTGATGATCCCGAACCGATTTTTTTCTCCGAGATATCGCACATTAACCATTTCAGTTCCACAATGAAGAACTAGCAAAGAAGGTGAAGAGAAACTGAAATAGTTAGTGTGTCATATCTCGGAGAAAAAAAATCGGTTCGAGATGATTAAAAAATGGAAATATAAGATAAAAAGAAGTACTAAATGATGGCGTTAGCAGTTTTTAGAGAAAAAAAAATTGCTGATCATCTTATATTGCCTCAAATATGGCTAAAAATAGCCATTTTTGCACTTTTAGGTTAGGATATCTTAAAAACCTGACGCATATTAAAAATTCAGACAACTGGTTCGTTTTCAGGACCCCAAAATCCTTCGGGGTCACATAGTCCGGTCTTTGGGAACAAATTTTGTCGGCCTGTGTCATAATTTCATTCAGGAATATGTATTACAGAAATATAACGCAATTTTGATTACTATGGTGTCACTATTATTATATATATTGCGCGGCTGAATCCGACTTTATTAGAAGTTCTCGCATTTGCCTGGACGTTTGGCCAGGGGAGAGGAAAACTGCAGAAAACCATCTTCCGCAGTATAGCCGGTTTTCGAAATGTCGAATTTGACTGTGGACATTCAATGTCATCGAGTGTACACAGTCATCATCGGCGTCAAACCTACCGCTAGACATTAGTTTAATGCAGTGAATACACGAATAATATTTTCAAGATTGTGAAAAATTCTTATTTTTCTTAACTCAGTTCAAACAATGAGAATGCAATGTTTTTAACTCGGAGACATGATTCGTAAGGTTCACAATATCATAATACGACCTTTTTATTGTTTCAATAGAGATAAAAGCGCTACGTCATCCCTTCGTTTTATTCAACTTTTTTATTTTAAACTTTTTTTGTGTTTATGACTGTTTTAAAATTATGATATGAAGTTCTAAATAATTATCTTTTCACCAAGCAATTAGTTTTTCACCATTGAATTGGGAAATATCTCGACAAATCGAATTAGTAATTCTCTTCGAATATTTAGTGGCTTACTTTTCGCTAATCGAATCTGAAAAAAAAATAAAAAAAAACATTCTACTCTCATAAAAATTTCTCGTACGATGAGCCATTATTTATTCACAGCATTATAAACAATATATTTTTCACGAATCTCTGCTCCCCGACAAGCCAAAATTTTTGAGTTATCAGAAAATGTGCTGTCGCAATGACAAGCAGGAAGAAAGAAAAGAGCATATCTAGCTTAGTGGAGTAATGATAATAAAATAATGTGAAAAATTCGGTTGATTCTTGCTCATGTGATTGCATAGGGTTTTATTTTTTCAAGTTCTGTTATCTCATAATAAATATATTATAAAATGGTCACAAACACAACTTTGAGATGAGACATACAAAATTTATTCTATCTCAACATTCTTCTGCATGACGACCTAATACGATGTATCAGAACTTGACGTGACATTTTTTTTTCAATATTATTTTTTCGTCAATTTTTTTTCCTCGTCGGATTTGCATAAAAAGGCAATTCATAGCCGATTGCTTGACCTGAATGCTTATTATTAACAAATGAAAAGTCTAGACGATTTCCGATCAGATATTTAGCGTAAGACAAATCACAGAAAAAAGCTTGAGAATAGGAAAGAAAGTTTTCAGTGCATTTGTTGACCTAGAAAAAGCATTTCACAAGGTAAATAGAAGTAAACTTTCGTAAGTCCTGAAAGAGTACGGAGTAAATGGATGGCTCCTACAAGCAACAAAAACAATATATACAGGTAGTAAAGCGAGTGTAAGAGTAAATGTGAAACTGAGTGACTGGTTCGGTATTATCCAAGGCGTGAAACAAGGATGCGTTATGTCCTCATGGCTGTTTATCATATTTACGGATAAGTGTCTAAGAATGGCCCTCTTCGGCGAAGAAGGTGTAGATCTCCAAACAGTGAAGGTACGTGGGTTAGCTTTCGCAGATAACAATATTGTTATGGCAGAATCAATCGAGGACTTGCGAAGAATGTTGAATAAACTTAATACAAGCATGAAGAACATGGGCCTCAAAATTAACGTAAATAAAACAAAAATCTATACCTTACACCTATATACCTATATACCTTATACCTACAATGAGGAAAGGATTGTTTTGATTCAAACAAAAAGATTTGTTTAAATACATGTTTTTGATTCAGCGAACGTTCTTTATTTCAATTAACAAAAGATTTATTTAATTTCAATATGGGGAAGATATTGAAACTCATTAAATAAAACAAATTATTTGTTTAATACGATTTGTCTGATTCAAATAAACGATTTCATTAAGTCACACAAAAATTTCGTTTAAACGGCTTATACTTAAATTGAAGAAGGTATTTATTTGATTCAAGCAAATAATAGTTGTTCGTTCATCCACGTTAGTTGCGGGGCACTGCATCGCCACTTAGCTCTAGACATTCAAAATGGCGGTGAATCGTTGAATGTATCAGCGTGTTTGCTCGGAATGTGTAAGCCTTGCAAATTTCGAAGTTGCATTGGGCGAGTTGGAAAAGGGTTGGTTTTCCACCAATTCCAGAACGTCGCCAGTTTTATTTTCACGTAACTTCAGACATCTGTAAGAGAAATGGAAGTGTTTGTATTGGGAAAATTGCTCGAAACTATACTCAACTCTTGCTATATTATTAACCCTATGGAAAAGATTTAAGGCTTTATTGAATAAATAAATTCAATATCAATAATAATACAGCACACATTCTTGAAATACCCGCTTTAACAAAACATTTGATATTGAAACAAGCAGATAATTTTATTGAAAGCAACAAATTCCTTTTCGAAATAAAAATAAAAATTCATTCAAAGCGAACAAAATCTGCAATTAATTTAACAGCAAAAAATGTTTAATTTAAACAAGAATTTCTTTCATTCAAACAAAATATATAGCTTAATCAAAAATATATGGTCAACCAAAAAATTTGTTTGAATCAAACATATGTATGCTTGATTGTATAACAAAGAAAGAATATGTTTGATTTCAAACATAATATTTTTGATTCAAACAGGTCTTTTTCTCAGTGTATATACCCTTCTACACTCTATTTTCTAAACGAGCAAGTCACGCCTACCCCGAAAGGGAAATGGCCTCATGGTATAATAATAATAATAATGGTCATTATAATTTAGGCTGGAAGAATCCAGTTGTTTATGTAGAAAAATGTGTATTAGAATTGAAGTACGAACTACTTCATTGCACTCGCTCGTCGCTTAGGTCAAGAAATATTCGTTTGAATCTGTGGGATCTTTTTTTTACTTTAAATATTCAAGAATTTGATGTGGGGAAATTGTTGTTTATACATGTAAAATGTTGGCTTAACTTTAGAGTAAATTACATTTCAATAACTCGCGTTTCCTCATTCCAAAGAAATATTCATTTTCATTCACGGCACATTGAATCGAGTATTGTTAACTTAATCCCATTGAAATTTCTTTAGTAGAAGTATATGTGCAGTCATGTTCAAGGGTGCAAATATGAGAATGAAAATTTTCATTTGGAGACCATTGGCATTTAAGTAGCAACAAATTTATCACCAGTGGTTTTCTATGAGTAAATACCAAAATTGTCTGCTTTTCAATTCAATAAAACTGTTAAAAATAAAAAATTCTTTGTTTTCATTATGAGCAAAATGTTGAAATGTAAGAATCTGACTAAAATTTATGGGCATTCTCTTTTTTTGTAGCCCTGGGAATTTTTTAATTTTCCTAGTGTATCCCTCGCCCCGCTTCTTTGCCCCGCCACATTCACAAATCATTACGAAACTCCACACTTGGACCAAATTTTTTCCGGTGGCCCTGATACCTTATATGGAAAAAAAACAGATTGCATGCTTGTAGCTTTAACTGTTTGTTCTGAGTTTGAAGATATTGCATTCTTACTGCCACGCGTAGTATTACTGCCACATTCTCAATTCTAACAGTTTTGAAGGTTTTGCGTCTTATCATAAGCTTGATGAACCGGATACTGTTTAGTATATATAGGGGTGACAATTTTCCCTATTTATCAGTCATCGTCCCGGAAACTGTCACGAAATACTGAAAAAAATGAAGATCCACAATAGGATTCTAGTCCTCGCAATCGAATTTTTTATCCATTTTTTGGGTAAGTGTGCCTGATATAATATAAATTTTGATACATTTTCAAACATTAAGTAATTTCCAATACCTTTGAACTTTTAAGATGTCAAAAATTTGTATTATTTTTCTAAATTTATTGCATTTTAAAAATCTTTTTTTAATTTCTCAGATTTTGGTAATTGAGGAATTACCAATCATTTTCAAAATTTCAAACTTTGAGGAATTTTTTAAACTGAATTTTTATTTTAATATATAATTAGAACATTTTTGGAAATTCATAGTAAATTTCTTATTTACCAAAACTTACAAAATGTTCTAATGTAACCAAAAGTTTGAGAACTTCTAAAATTTTATAATTTTTTTCTTCACAATATGTTGAATTTTTTGAAAAATTAAAAAACTTTTGAAGATTTTGAGAATTTTCCAAAGTTTTTAAAATTCATAAAAATTTTAAATTTCCGGTAGTTTAGAAATGACCAAACATTTCCTTTGACAAATTTCTGCAATTCATATCAAAATTAAAATAAAGTTTCCAAAAATTCTCCATGTGCAGAGAAGAATACTGAAAAATACACGAGTGGTAGAAAATCCCCTCCCCCCTGCCAATACGTTATTTTTGGTAAAAGATGCCTGATTTTGGAACTTTATATTTATATTAATATGTATTCAAGAAATTATTGGTAAATTTTGTGATTCTCTGAAATTTTTTAAAATTTTATGACATTTTAACAAAATTTTAATTTGAAAGTTTTTGAAATTTTAAAAATTTTGGAATTTTTTAAGTTTTGAAAATTTTCAATATTAAAAATTTTCGAAAATTATCCGAATTTTGGAAACTTTACTTCTTCTTTATTCATAATGTGTCCCCTAAGGGTTTACATGACTCTCATTTCTTACAACACTTCCTTCGACATGTTTTATAAAGTCTTATTATTACTATTTACAGTTATTTACACCTATTTACAGAAAACCTTATATCTATATCCTTATTTCTATTTTTGGCGATAGCGCAATTTGGGACGTGTTAGCGAACGAGTGAGCGAGCGATCGAAAGCGAGAGTGCAAGCGAGAGAGATAGAGAGCGATAACGCAAACGCAACTTAATTTACTTATGCTATTACATAACCATTACTTACAAATCTTTACGCTTCTAATTTAAGCGACTTCCGTTTCCTTTTTCTTTCACTTCTCTTGTAACTCCATTTTGCCATTTTTTTGCATCCATTCTTTCATTCTTTCTCATTTGCTCCCTTGGCACACTCTAACACCTTCATCCACTCTTTCCCCAAACCATCCTCCCCTAGAATCTTCACCACATTCCCTTGCTAGCTTCCTTTATCTTCCATTCCTCTCCTACATCCTTCCCATACATGCTCCCATGTTTCCTCTTCCCATTCACAGATTCAGCATCTCTTCTCTCCCCATCCCTTTTCTAAATACTTTGGTACTCCTTCTTTTTTCATCATCTTATACCATTTATTATATTTTGATTTCTCAATCATGCCCCATATTTCTATTAATTGTCTTTCCCTATCCTTTTCTTCCACTTCTTCA
Organism: Andricus curvator; assembly: GCA_932195095.1. Lineage (NCBI taxonomy): Eukaryota > Metazoa > Arthropoda > Insecta > Hymenoptera > Cynipidae > Andricus > Andricus curvator. The sequence goes on along the minus strand of CAKNYM010036769.1, from coordinate 27,291 downwards.
TAGTTGACTCCGGTCCAGAGGCTCCAGAACGTGGGATTTTTCGGCCCCCACCACGTTCCCATCTGGGAGCAATACATGCAAACGTAGCGTGTCGGTGAGAAGACTCTGTTACGCGTTGCGTCGGCCATCCTCGTGTAAAGCCGAAAATGCACGAGCACGAACCCGTGTTTCGGGCCGAGCCGAGCTTGCCCGACTTCGCGATTCAGTTTCGTGGGCTATTAGGAGGTTTGGGTTGATTTTTGTTTTCAAGAATGACACCTGAAGGAAAGAATTCAAATGCATGTAATGAAGTCTCGAAATATTTTTTATTATGTCTTTCAGGAACGTATATGGGATTTTAAGATTAGATTAACAATATTTATCACTTTCAAGTGATTTCATTTTTTATTATTTATGTTTTATCTTTCAATCGATTTCAAATATTGCAAAGTTCAAATAATAATAAATAATTATCATTTTTAATTCAATGTATAGAATTAATGAAAATAAAATTGATACAATTTTAAATTATAAAATTAAATTAATTTTAAAAATTAAATTAAAATTGAATTAATGAATTAATTTGATTAATTAAATTAGAATCGAATTAAATTAATTATAAAATTTTGAATTTTATAAAATTAAATTAAAATTGAATAAATGAATGAATTACATTAATTATATTAGAATTGAATTAATTATAAAATTTCAAATTTAATAAAATTGTTAATTTATTGAATTAATCAACTTTTTTAATGTATACTCACCTCTGATAATTACCTTTCTTTTCATGCTATTTTAGGCTATAATCACAATTTTGGGGATTTCAAGAGAAAAAGCCAAAAAATTATTAACTTGTCCTCATATGCTTTCTTAACATATAAAAACTTTATGAAACCTTCAATGTCTAAAAATATTTATCTGAACATTACAAAATTAATTTTTCACAATTTTATTTTTATTGTGAAATAATTGTAATTGGAAATTAATTGCGAAAAATTGTAAAATAAATTTAACAAAATTTATTTAATAAAGAAATATCTCATGATTTTTTAAGGACAAATCATTTTAAAGGTAACTCTTTGCAGTATTTTAATAACTAATGACCATATTTTCTAAATATTTTTCTTTGATGCTGCCCTGATAGGGTCAAACATGGTACAAAAAATCTTCGTGAAATTTCAAATAAAAACTGTACTCTGTATAAATTAATTTTGAAAAGGAAAAATATTGATACCTTTTATAAGTATTCCCAAATTTTATTTGAATATGATACACAGTGATTTTTATTTTAAAAATTCTTGTAAATAATTGGTCATTTTTTAAATTTTATGATATTTTTGTACCATGTTTGACCTTCGGGAATAGATTTTAGGAATGAAATTATAAAAATATCTCAGTGTTTGGTTGATAATAATATTTTTTGTTGAAATTTTTATTTGACATATCTGAAATATTGAAAAATTTTGTGAAATTTTCTCAAGAATCCTATATGAAAATTATATTTATAGAAATTAAAATAAGCAAAAAAAAAACAGTTAAGTAATGAACAGTCATTTGAAATTTTTTATTTTGTATGCAAAATTATTTTTCGCCTTAAATTATCATTTTGTTGAAATTTTTCTTTCTTCTTTATTAAAAAATTTAGTGATTTGAAAATGTATTTATTTGGTTGGAATTTAATTGTTTGAAAGATGAGTTCAACTGTTTTTAATTGTAAATTTGAATTTTTTCATTGAAATAGCATTTATTACATTTTTCGTTGAAAAATTTTTCATTCAATTCAACCGTTTTTTATTTAAAATAAATTTTTATATTGAAATAGCAATTATTACATTTTTCGTTGAAAATTCAGCTTTTTTGGTGGAAAATTCAACTTGTTAGTTAAAACTCATATTTTTTGTTGGAATATTGATTGACAATCAGAAATATTCAAAAATCTTCTTAAGACTCTTAGGAAAATTATATTTATACCTATAACCTTAGATATAAATAACTTAAATAATGAATAGTTATTCGAAATTTTTATTTTCCATTTGAAATATATCGAAATTTTTGTCAAGAATCCTATATGAAAATTATATTTATATAAACTTAAAATAAGCAAACAAATTTTTTAAAATAAATAGTTATTTGAAATTTTTTATTTGTATTAAAAATTATTTTTTGCCTTAAATTAAAATTTGGTTTGAATTATTCTTTTTTCTTAACTGTTTTAATCAAAAATTAGAATTTTTTCTCATTGAAATAGTAATTATTATATTTTTTGTTGTAAATTCAGCTTTTTTGGTTGAAAACTAATTTTGTTGTTGTTGAAAATTCAACTGTTTAGTTAAAACTTATACTTTTGTTGGAATTTTGATTATCATGTAGAAATATTATGAAATCTTTGAAAATTTTCTTTAGAATCTTAGGAAAATTATATTTATACCTATGTCCTTAAAAATAAGGAACCTCAAGAATGAATAGTTATTTAACATTTTTATCTTGTATCAAAAATTATTTTTTGCCTCAAATTATAATTGGGTTTTAATTCTTTTTTTGACTAAAAATCTTTTTTACATGAAAGTCTATTTATTTTGTTGTTTTTATTGAAATAGCAATTATCACATGTTTTGTTCAAAACTAACCTTCTTGTTGAAAATGTTTTTTTTTTTGTTCCAATTTTAATTTGAAATATCTGAAATCTTAGAAAATATTTCGAACTTTTTTTCAAGAATCTTAGAAATCTTATATTTATTTTTACAATTTTATTTTAATTGTAAAATAACTGTAATTAAAAATTAATTTAAATAAATGTAAAATAAATTCAACGAAATTTATTTTATAAAGAAGTATCCCATGATTTTAAAAAGACAAAACAATTTTGAAGGTAATTCTTTGTAGTATTTTACTAACCGATACAGATATTTATATAATTTAATTCCTGAAATCTATTCTCTAAGGTGAAACATGATACAAAAATGTCGTAAAATTCAAAGAATGATCAATTATTTACCAGAATTTTAAAAATGAAAATCAATATGTATCATATTTAAATAAAATTTAGGAATGTTTATAAAAAGTATTAAAATTTTTCATTTTTAAAATAAATGTATACAGAGTGCAGTTTTTATTGAAAATTTTAGGATGGTTTTTGTACCATATTTGACCCTAGGGCTGAATCAAGGCAAAATACTCTAAAAATATGTTCATTAGTTAATAAAATACTACAAAGAATTACCTTCAAAATTGTTTTGTCTTTTAAAAAACATGGGGTATTTCTTTAAAGAATCAATTTCGTTTAATTTATTTTACAATTAATCATAATTAATTTTTATTGAAATTATTTTACAATTAAAATAAAGTTGTAAAAATAAAAATGAATATAAGTTTTCTAAGATTCTTAAAAAAAATTTCGAAATATTTTCTAAGATTTCAGATATTTCAAATTAAAATTTGAACAAAAAAAAAAAACATTTTCAACCGAATACTTCAATTTTCAGGCAAAAAAGTTCATTCCCAACGAAACATGTGATAATCGCTATATCAATAAAAAAAATTATTTCTAATGAAAACCCGTTGAATTTAACTTAAAAAAAAATGAATTTTCAACAGAATAAATAAACTTTCAAGTAAAAACGATTTTTAGTCAAGAAAGAATAAAAACCAAATCATAATTTAAGGCAAAAAATAATTTTTGATACAAAATAAAAATGTTAAATAACTATTCATTCTTTAGGTTATTTATTTTTAAGGTTATAGGTATAAATGTAATTTTCCTAAGATTCTTAAGAAAATTTTCGAAGATTTTTGAATAATTGTGCATGTCAATCAAAATTCCAACAAAAAATATAACTTTTAACTAAACAGTTGAATTTTCAACAAAAAATGAATTTTCAACCAAAAAAGTTGAATTTACATAGAAAAATGTAATAATCACTATTTCAATGAGAAAAAATCTAATTTTTGGTTAAAAACAGTTAAGAAAAAAGAATAATTTAAACAAAATTATAATTTAAGGCCAAAAATAATTTTCAATACAAATACAAAATTTCAAATACTATTTATTAAAAAAAATTTTTTTGCTCATTTTAAGGTTATATAAATATAATTTTCATATAGGATTCTTGACAAAAATTTCGAAATATTTTCTAACATTTCAAATATTTCAAATTAAAACTTGAAAAAAAAATGTCAACGTAATAGTTTTATTTTCAGGCAAAAAAGGGTACTTCTCAACGAAAAATGTGATAATTGCTATGTCAACAAAAAATTATTTCAAATAAAAAACGGTTGAATTTAACTTAAAAAAATTAATTTTCAAGAAACTAATAAACTTTCAAGTAAAAACGATTTTTAGTCAAGAAAAAAGGAAAATTACAACCAAATTATAATTAGACGCAAAATCTAATTTTTAATGGAAAATAAAAATTTCGAATAACTATTCATTATTTAAGTTATTTATATCTAAGGTTATAGGTATAAATATAATTTTCCTAAGAGTCTTAAGAAAATTTTCGAAGATTTTGGAATATTTCTGATTGTCAATCAATATTCCAACAAAAAATATGAGTTTTAACTAAACACTTGAATTTTCAAACAAAAACGATGCATTTTCAACGAAAAATGTAATAATTGCTATTTCAATGAAAAATTTCAAATTTTTAATTAAAAACAGTTGCAATCATCTTTCAAAAAATTGAATTTAAACCAAATAAATAAATTTTTTAATGAAGAAGAAAGAAAAATTTCAACAAAATGATAATTTAAGGCGAAAAATAATTTTGTATACAAAATAAAAAATGTCGAATAACTATTCATTACTTAACTGTTTTCTTTGCTTATTTTAATTTCTATAAATATAATTTTCATATAGGATTCTTGAGAAAATTTCACAAAATTTTTCAATATTTCAGGTATGTCAAATAAAAATTTCAACAAAAAATATTATTATCAACCAAACACAAACTGAGATATTTTTATAATTTCATTCCTAAAATCTATTCCCTTAGGTCAAACATGGTACAAAAATATCATAAAATTAAAAAAATGACCAACTATTTACAAGAATTTTTAAAATAAAAATCAAAAATTAATTTATGCAGAGTACAGTTTTTATTTGAAATTTCACGGCGGTTTTTTGTACCATGTTTGACCCTATCATTGCACCATCAAAGAAAAATATTCAGAAAATATGGTCATTAGTTATTAAAATACTGCAAAGACTTACCTTTAAAATTGTTTGTCCTAAAAAAATCATGAGATATTTCTTTATTAAATAAAATTTGTTAAATTTATTTTACAATTATTCGCAATTAATTTCCAATTACAATTATTTCACAATAAAAATAAAATTGTGAAAATCTAATTTTGTAATGTTCAGATAAATATTGTTAGACATTGAAGGTTTCATAAAGTTTTTATATGTTAAGAAAGCATATGAGGACAAGTTAATAATTTTTTGGCCTTTTCTCTTGAAATCCCCAAAATTGTGATTATAGCCTAAAATAGCATGAAAAGAAAGGTAATTATCAGAGTATACATTAAAAACGTTGATTAATGTATTAAATTCAAAATTTTATAATTAATTTAATTCGATTCTAATTTATTTATTCAAATTAATTAATTAATTCAATTTTAATTTATTTTTTAAAATTAATTTAATTTTATAATTTAAAATTTTATCAATTTTATTTTCATTAATTCTATACATTGAATTAAAAATGATAATTATTTATTATTATTTGAACTTTGCAATATTTGAAATCGATTGAAAAATAAAACATAAATAATAAAAAATGAAATCACTTGAAAGTGATAAATATTGTTAATCTAATCTTAAAATCCCATATACGTTCCTGAAAGACATAATAAAAAATATTTCGAGACTTCATTACATGCATTTGAATTCTTTCCTTCAGGTGTCATTCTTGAAAACAAAAATCAACCCAAACCTCCTAATAGCCCACGAAACTGAATCGCGAAGTCGGGCAAGCTCGGCTCGGCCCGAAACACGGGTTCGTGCTCGTGCATTTTCGGCTTTACACGAGGATGGCCGACGCAACGCGTAACAGAGTCTTCTCACCGACACGCTACGTTTGCATGTATTGCTCCCAGATGGGAACGTGGTGGGGGCCGAAAAATCCCACGTTCTGGAGCCTCTGCTCCGGTCCCGTCTTCTATACCTCTAGCCTTAAGGAACTCCCTCCTTTCTTCTTCCCATCTCGTTAATTCCATCGCCCTCCCTCTCCTTTCTTCTACATCCATCAAACACTTTCTCGCTAACTACCCTCCCTTTCCCTCCCTCAGCTTCGTCTCAAAACTCCAGGCCCTCTTTCCTGCTCTAGTACTTAATTTATCCCTTTGCGCTTCTTCTCTCACCATATATCCCAGTGTCCTCCAGTCTACCCCTAGCGTCCACCTTATATACCTTTCTTGTAAACTCTCAATCTCTTTCCTTTCTTTCCATCCAGATATCTCTGCTCCATAACATAATACCGGCTATACCAGCGTATCAAATAACCAGACTCTCCTTCTCCAATTTTTTTAAAACCTTCTTTCTCCTATTCCCCATATCTGTTTCATTACCCCTGCTGCTTTTTTTATCCTTTTTCTTATATGAGCTCTGTGATCTCCATTTGCTTGCAAGTTATATCCCAAATACTTAAACTCTTTTACTTCTTCTAATTTTATTCCATTCCATCTCCCCGTCCATTCTTTCTCTCTTCCACCTCCTTTTCTAAACCTCATTATCTATGTCTTTTCTACATTTAAATTCAACTTTTTTCCATCTGATTATTTCTGTAATCCTGTAATTAAGCCCGCCATCCATTCTTCATCCTCTGCCATCAAAACTATATCGTCTGCGTATGCCAGTGCGTATATATCTTTCGGTTCCCTATCCTAACTCCTCCCCACCCTTTTCTCTTCATTTCTTCTTCCAAGTCTGATATTAATATATTAAATAAAAGTGGGCTCGGAGGACATCCTTGCCTTACTCCTCTCACCAACCAGAAACTATCTCCTACTTGCTCTCCTACCTTTACCTTGCTTTTTGTCTCTCTAAAAATTTCCGATACTCTCTTTATTAATCCCTCTCGTATCTCCTTTTTCACCATAACTTTTTCAATCTCGCCTCGGTCTAATGAGTCAAACGCCGCCTTTAGGTCCAAGAATATTGCTACAACTGCCCCTTTCTCCCTTTTAATCCTCTTATTTACTAAATAGTTCAGAACATATATATTGTCCATCAACCCCATCCCTTTTCTAAACCCTGTCTGATTCGGTGGCTCTATCTTTTTCTCCACAACTTCTTTTTTTAACCTCTCCGATAAAACAGTCACATATACTTTATACAGTGTTGGCATTAGTGTCACTCCCCTACAATCTTCAACCTCCTCCCCTTTGCCTTTCTTCACTATTGGTATCACTACTCCTTCTTTCCATAACTCTGGCCACCCCTTTCCTCTCCATACTCTATTGCACATTATCCATACCCATTCCTACAATTCTGTCCCCCCATATTTCCATACTTCATTTGGATCTGATCTATATCAGGTGCCTTTCCATCTTTCATCATCCCTAATACCTTGTCTATTTCTTCCCTTATAATGTCCTCCTCCTCAGCTGTTTCCCTACCACCTTGTACTCCTTTCCTAACGTTCCTCTCTACCCCTCCTAATAATTCCATAAAATATTTTTTCCATTCTACCATCTCAATACTCTGGTTTACTCTTTTCTTTCTTCTTCTCTCTTTCTTTACCACCTTCCAAACCACTTCTTCCGTCCGAGCCTTTTCCGCTTCTTCTTCAAACCTTTTATTTTCCTCCTCTTTTTTTTGATCACGCAACTCAGTATACTCCTTCTTTTTTCTCCTATATTCTTCTCCACTATTTGTCCCTTTTCTCCATTTTCCTTATTCCCTTTTCACTTCCTTCTTCTTCTGTTTACAATTCTCATCCCATTCACTTCTATCCACTCCTTCACTAACTTCTTTTTTGCTTATGAACTCTAATACTCCTTTTATTTCTCCTATAATTATTTCCATTTTCGCGTTTACATTTTCTTTCCCCATTTTGATATTCCTGACTTTTTCTTTAAACTGTTCTTTACCTTCCATTGACCAATCCCCTCTTCCTGCTCTTTTTACTTTTGCTTCCTTTTTAGCCTCATTGATATTACTCATTTCTCCCTCTACTGTCACTATTAAGGGAAAGTGATCCGAATCTACATAATTCCGCTGTTAAAGTTTACATGTTATTCAGCGAATGTTTATCCTACGAGGAAATAAAAGCCGTCGTCTGCTGCGTTCTTAGCAGCAATGGGAAAACGGCAAAGTTTGAGTGAATTCGAGCTATAAATCAGGACACCAGAATTAAAACAACTTTTCGCTCACTTAATTATTATTTCATAAATGATAAGACTTATCGCCGACGAATTAAAACGTATTTCTCGTGAAAAAAAATGAAGAGCTTGACGCAATAACAGGCATCGTTTGTTTTCGAACAAAACGCAAAATAGGAATCGAATTAATTTTGAGGTTGAAGCATTAACAAGATTTCTAATATGATAAATAAGTTGCATCTTTAATTTATTTTAGCATACTTTAAGTTTGAATATCAATAAGTGAAAATTAATCTTAATGTAAAAATATATTTCAAATTTTAATTTAAAAAGCGTTTCATGAATAAAATTTAAGAACAGAAATCCCTACCTCACAACTTGTGAACTATTGTTAAGATCATAGTGATTATAGCGACTTTTCGACTGATGTAAAGTGCTTTATTCTGAGTCACGGAAAATATACTTACATTCGTACGCGAAAGGTGCAATTATTTTTAAAATGAAAATGTAATAAGTGCAATGTTTTTTTTCAAATCTGGTGTCCTTTCTTCCAGACCGATTTCATTCATACTTTCGTGTTCTTCGCACTGCTGTCAACTACATAGCAGCCGACGCTTGTTCACTGAAAAATTATTCCGAGATAGTTTAAAAACACGAAATTATCTTAGTTTGGTTTAAAGTTTATTCAACAAGTTTAATTTATGTTGCAGTGAATCTTTCAACTGAAATCGATCTAAACTTCATTTTCTGTTTTTTCTGTGCTTATTTACCGACAAAAAGTTTTTTTTTAATTTTACCTTCAAAAATTTTTCAGATTTTTCAAACAACTGAAAACTAAGGAGTTTTGGAATTTTCATTTTAATTTTAATATTATTTAATATGAATCCTTTTGTAAACTTTTGGGTTTGGTTAAAGAAAAAAGCGACAAAATGTTGTCACAATCTGGAAATAATAATCTTAAATATCCGAATTCGAAAAAAGCGTATAGAGGTTCAAAGAAAAAATTAAGGTTTCCTGAAAAATAAAACAAAAAACTGAAATTCTTTCAACTTTGTAGAAAATGTCGTTCCGACAATCGGTAAAATACGTATCGCTTAATTTCCTCTAAAAACAACCTAATTATTTCGTCAACAAGAGATTCTGCGACTTAAAGTGTAGAATATGCACAATTTGAAATGGATTCAGTACCCGTAATACTTTTTAAATTACAATATTTTTTTTTTCCCCAGAAATAAATGCTTCGGGAAATCCTTCCGGAGAAGGTTCTTCCAATCCAAATAATATTCCGTCAACTCCTCGTTTACGTCGAAGAGGTCGACCCTCTAGAGAAGAAACCGGAGAAGATCCTGCCGGTCTGCGAGGAGTACTGGTTTATTATGAGGACCATCAAATTGTGGTGAGTCTATCAAGACAAAACGAAGTGAAGAACTGTCGCGCTTCAACTTCAACATCATTGGTATATTCAGTAACGCTGTTTTAGTTTAGGCACTTACGGATTCACACAGTCGAAGTCAGAAAATCAGTGGTTCACCAGTAACAATTCCAGATACTGATTCAGCCAGTGACGATTTCACTGGTTCAGTTTAAGAGAGTAATTCAAAAGCTCTAGTCATTTTTAATGAAAAATTTGTTAAAAACTTTGAAAGACTGATTATCATTCTTTTTAAAATCGAAAACCTTTATTTTATTTTTCAAGAAAATCCAAGACTCTTCAATCCTGACGCAACAACGTGGTTTATGACTTTAGAAAGCGTGGACTATGTGGTTAGGCTATGGCCTGGTACAATAATAGCTAAGGAAATAGTCGTTAAAGATATTGAGCATAATAACCATGCGAATGAACTCGAAGTTTTCCACAGAACTGTTCTAGCCTACCGTATCATATATGCAGGCGTAGACTTTTTGGTGTTCATAAAAGATGAAAAGGCTATTGGAGCTATGCTCACCCCAGGCTGGTGGCACGACGTCTTCCCCCTGTTACTGGAAGGTGAACCGTACTCACATCTAACAATTAAGCGTAACCAACATCCGATAGAATTAAATACTGAACATCAAATGCCTGACCAACCTCCACATATTGACCCAAATCAATATAATTACCATCAACAAAATTTCGACTTAGGTCAACATTATCCACAGCAAGGCGCTAACCCACATCCACATTTTAAATCAAATCAAAATGACCACCATTATTATTATCACCCGAGTTTTTAGCTTTGCAGTGAATCTAGACTTGGGCGAGTTGCAGACGTTAAGCCAATTCGAGCGCGGCAAGCGCTCGGATAGGTGACCGTTTGTGATGTATGCCAGGCCTGTCCAGCAAGGTGGTGTAAATGCACCATCTGGACTTAGAGTTAATTTCTCCTCGCCGGATAGGCCTGTTGTATGCATAAGACGTCTATTCACAGCGATCAACTAATGTTTAATGGTAGTTTTGACGTCGAGGATGACTATGCCACTTGATGATATCGAATGTCTACAGTCAAATTCTACAGTCGGAAAACCAGCTGTACTCGGGATATATATATATATATATATATATATATATATATATATAAAATAAAAATGAGACTAATAATCTAAATTATGTTCTATTCCTGTAATACATATTCCTGAATAAAATTATAACTATTCAAATATTACGAATCAACTAACTTTTCTTTTTTAATGTATTATTATTATTATTATTATCGATTAACGATTCGAACTCGAAAGTTCATCGCCTCATCTACCCGAAACCGCCACGCATCTCTATCCTGTGCATCCTCCATCCAGTTTAAGTAATCATGTCCTAGTTCTTTTAGATCATCCCTTACATTTTTCTCCCATCTGATTCTCGGTCTGACTAGAGGTTTGTTACCAATCGGTTTCCCTCTTAAAACTTGCGCCACTGTTCTTTCATTGCCCATTCTTGCTACATTGCTAGCCCATCCTAATTTACGAGCTTTCATTACTCTATTAATATTTGCTGACCCGTAGAGAGCGTTCAGCTCATCATTATGCAGTTTCCTCCAATCACAAGTCTCTTCGTCCCTCTTCGGACCGTAGATTTTTCTAAGTACTTTATTTCCAAAAACCCTAAACCTATTCTCCTCTCCTTTCGTCAGCGCCCACGTTTCACACCCGTACATAACAACCGGCATTATTATTGTTTTGTAAATTCTTACTTTGATGTTTCTAGATAGCAATCGCGATTTTAGTAGTGTGTTTGCTGCATAATAGCACCCATTGCCAGCGTGCAGCCGTGCGTTGATTTCCGTTTTAATATTATTTTTGCTAGTTATAATAGACCCGAGGTATTTAAACTCGTTAACCCTTTCGAATGTTATATTTCCGGCCATTAGATCCCCGTCGTGATTACTTTGTCCGGACCTGACGACGGTCATATATTTTGTCTTCGATTCGCTAACTTCCAAGCCAATCTCTTTGGCTTTTGCGATCAAGATTTCTGCCTTTTTAGCTACCGTTTCTTTATCATCCCCTAGTACGTCGAGATCATCCGCATATCCAAGAATTTGTATTAACCCATTGAGGGTAGCACCGGTCGGATTCACTTGTACTTGTCTGACCACGTATTCTAAAACTAAGTTGAAAAGGACGCACGAAAGTGCATCGCCCTGTTTCAGGCAATCGCGGATCAAAAACTCTTCCGATAAACTTCCGTTTGCACGTATTCTACCCCTACTGACGCTTAAGCAAATTTCGATTAGTCTAACTAATTTTCTTGGTACACCCAAGAACTCTAGGATCCAGTACATTCGTGCGCGTATGATAGAGTCGTAAGCTTTTTTGAAATCGACAAATAGCTGATGCACTACTTCATTAAATTCCCATTTCTTTTCTAACAGTTGTCTAATTGTAAACATTTGATCGCTTGTAGATCGGTTTCGGCGGAATCCACGCTGGTAATCCCCAATGATTTCCTCGGCAAAAAAGTTAGTCTACTTAAGATTACATTGGACAGGATCTTATAACATGAAGGCACAAGTGAAATTCCCCGATAATTGTTACAATTCGTTTTATCGCCTTTTTTAATGATAGGAATAATATTAGAGGTATTCCATTGCTCGGGCATGCGTTCTGTTTTCCAAACTGCGCGTATTAATTTACAAATTTGCCTTGTGAGGCAAGGGCCTCCATTTTTTATCTGTTCTGACGGTAGGTCGTCGATGCCCGCGACTTTGTTATTTTTTAACTTCTTTATGGCCATTTCTATTTCTATATCAGTAAGATCATCAATTAATAGATCAACAGTGTGGATTTCATCGAGATTACCTTCAACGGGGGCTTCGCGTACATTTAATAACTTATCGAAATAGTTTTTCCATAAATTCAGTCTCTCTGTCGCATCGGCTACTAGATTGCCATTTTCGTCCCTCATTACTTCCGTTCTACTTTGAAAGCCTTTCCTTATAAAATTGATTCCCCTGTACATCTCACGCGGGTTATTTTGTTTATTATGCGTTTCTATTGCTAGTATTTTATTCTTTTCGCACTCCCTTTTCTTGGATATATAAAGCCTATTTGTACTTTTACTAATCTCGAGATACTTCTTATGTGTTTGATCGCACTTATTTTGTAAACTAATTAGTTTGGCCTTCCGACGTTTTTCAAACCAAAGTTTGCACTCTTCGTCAAACCATGGTTTGCTTTTGGTTACTTTATTTAAACCTATAGTAAGTTTCGCGGCTGTCTTTATCGCCTTTTTCATATTGCTCCACAGGGTTTCCGAGTCCTCCACGTAATTATCGTTATCGTCTCTCTGTTCTTGGAGAACGTCGAAACTATTAGAGATCTCAACTTGATAATTTAATATTTCTGTTGGTGTTTTAAACTTATCTATATTGAAACAAACTGTTGGCTCTGTGCGGCTTGTTTTCTTACTTAACGCTAGCCTAGATCTTAGTTTTACCATCACGAGAAAATGGTCTGAATTTAAATCCGCTCCCCTATACGATCTTATATCGAGAATGTTTGTATGACGTCTTCTGTCAATCAGAACGTGATCAATCTGATTGCGAGTGTTACCATCTGGTGATGTCCAGGTGGCCTTATGTATATTGTTATGCTTGGAACATGCGCTTTTGACAACGAGGTTCTTTGAAGCTGCAAAGTTTATTACTCTAGTCCCATTATCATTACTGACGTCATGCAAACTTTCCGACCCTATTGCAGGCCTATACATCGGTTCTTTTCCAATTTTCACGTTGAAATCCCCCAATACTATTTTTGCGTCATACGTTGAGAACTTGTCAAAAACCTGCTCGATTGTTTCGTAAAAAAGGTCCTTAGTATCTTCTTCTTTGTCCTCGGTGGGGCAGTGCACGTTGATCAACATCTGTTTGCTGAAATTACCCTTTAGTACAATGTATGATAACCAGTCTTTAATGAATTGAATGTCGATAACCGCTTGCGAAATTCGTTTATTAATGAAAAAACCGGTTCCTAGTCTGTACCGCTTAGCTCCCCCATAGTGAAAAGTATAGTCATCCTTAGAAATTGACGCGAAATCGCCCGGGCAGCAGGTTTCTTGAAGTGCTATTAAGTCAGTATGGTATTTATTTGCTATCTCAATGAGTTCGCTAAATCCGCCAGTATTTAGACTACGCGCGTTCAGAGTTCCCGCCCTTAGATATTTTATGGTAGTTTTTTGTTGTTGCAAGTTAGCCATGATAATTTCGTGGAAATCCGCACGTTCGAATCCTATTCCGATCGTAGGTGAGTCCACCTTCCCAGAAGTGATTACCCCCATACCTCTCTGGGTCTAAGTATTGGAGCTTTCCGACTTTGACATTGACCGTGTCAACTTGTCGTCAGACAAATTACAGTTTCATCCTCGTATCCTAACATCCCCCTGCAAGGCAGCGCGCCTACTGGCATCAATACCCCTTTGGCCCTATGCAGGCGAATCAATTCACACATCCCTTGCGGGCAGTGTCATCGCTGCGGCGTCCAATGGGGCAGCAGGATTTTTCGCTTACAAGATTTTCAGTTTTGGTTCGGGTAGAGTTTCTAGGTGGATACACGCTGCACCTCGGCTTGCCAGAACCCACGCATTGCGTATGAACGCGAATGGGTGAGTTCCCCCAAGCCATGGTTATCGTGTACCTATTTTCTACCAGTTCTGGGCTAAACTAGAAAGATTTTTGTTTTTCTTCCCTTTATTTCTTTTATTTCTTCGACATTCAATTAAAATATCTTTGGAAGATAGGACAGAAAATTGTTATTCATATTAGTTTATAAAAGTGCGTAAGATAGAATAAAACCTGTTTATGATGTTAAAGGCTCAAAAATTGAATTTCCGTAACGTACCGGAAAGAAACACAAGAATTTAGAAATTTGTGTGAATTTTAAAAATATGTTCGGAAGTTTATGGAAAATTCACGGAAATTTATGAACAACTTCATTGCAATAATATTATATGGTTTTCAATAAAAAATTTGGAATTATTTAATTTCAAATTGGACCAAATAAAAGTATTTCAGATTAACTTTATGGAATTCAAGGAATTCATGGAATTTTAAAAAAATTTGAAATTTAATAGAAATATTATGAAAATTTAAAAAATTTACTAAAAATTCTCGAAACATGATAAATATCGAGGAATTTCTGGAAACTTGATTTTTATTTTAATATGAATTTAGTAAATTTATAAAAACTTATGAAATTTAAAAAATGTGAAATTTGAAGAATTTCCCAAGCTTTCCCAAATTAAAAAATCAAGGAGTTTTGCAAACTTGATTATTTGACGAAAAATATTAAAATAAAGTTCCCAAAACTCCTTGATTTATTAAATTTTGAAAGTTTCGAGATATCTCCAAATTCAACTTTTTTTTAATTCCAGTGTGAAGATTTCATAGTGAACCTAAACGGGTCCAAGCCTGGCAAAATTAGGCCCTGGCCTGCTGGGCAAGCCTGGGTCAACATAGAATGAAACGCTAAATCTGGTCAGGGCCTTGATTTCCAGGCTAGATCCCCAAGCCTGGCCCAGGCTTAACCATACTTTATCTATCAAAAAATGATTATAGCAAACATTTGTTAATCGCCATTCTTGTCTATCCATATTTTTTGTTTGTAACGCTGTAAATTACAAACGGTTTATCCTACCTTCTCTGCCCTTTTGAACAAACTTTCGATTATCTGCAGAAATATTTCTTCAGCTCAAAATTTGAATTTTCTATTTCAGGCATAGTATTTTCAATAAATAAAACTAAAATGACAATACCTATCAATAAATGGTTTTGAGAAATTTTGAAAGACTTTTTAAAAGCTGTAATTGCTTGTCAAGACTTTTTGCTGTATTGTGCATCGTTTGTTTCAAAATTTGAATTTTCTTTTTTTCATAGTATTTCTGATCAATAAAATCGAAATGACAATTCATATAAAAAAATGGTTGCTAACAATTTTTTAGAACTTTGTAAAGCTATAATTGCTTGTTGAGATTTTTTTCTCTATTTTGCGTCGTTTAGATTAAAATTTTAAGTTTGGATTTTTTCTCAGTATTTTCAAAAATAAAACCGAAATGCCATCTCCTATCAAAAAACGGTTTGATGAAAAATTATAGGTCTTTTGAAAAGCCAATATTATTTGCAAATATATAATTCGAAATATTTTAATAAAAAATTCCAACTTGAAGTATTTAGTACTGAAATTTCTTAAGTTTGATAGATTCTTTAATAACTTTTAAAATCGTCGAATGCATTTGTTTCTGAATTATAAAGTTAATCTTCAATCTTCAAATATTTATTTCAAATTATTTTTTTTATAAATGACTTGATTAACAAAAATTTTATTTTTTTATTTTATGATGCATCTTTTATAAAAAACATCGTATGCGGCAAGGAAGGGGGCTTTTTACGACTTGTGAATTTTTAAGTACTGGTCTCTGCACATGGAGGAATTTCGTAAACTTTATTTTCATTTTAATATGGATTTTAGAAATTTTCCAAATTTTTGGTACTTGAGACATTTTTCAAGAATGTCATTTTTTTTTTTTTTAAATACAAATAGTTTCTAAAATTTTCAAACTTTTCGAAATGTTTCAAATTTAAAAAATTTTTAAAAGTTTGAAAATTTTTAAATTCTTTTTAAAATCTTGAAAGTTCTGGTATACAAGAAATGTACTATAAATTTCCAGAAATTTTTTATATTCATATTAAAATAAAAATAAAGTTATTGGACAAGAAAAAGTGTTTAATCCAAAATATACATATGTATAACACATAGAACATATTATGTATTATTATTGTTATTATACTAATGACCACAGTAGTCGATGCGACTCAAAATATCTAACAATAAAAAACATAAAGTTTTCAAAAATCTTCGATGTTTGAAAATTTGAAAATATTTGGTGATTTCTAAATTACCAAAATCTTGAAAATTTTAGAAATTTCATAAGATTTTTGAAATGTTTTAAAAATTTCAAAAATACTACAAATTTTTAAGATTTTAAGAGTTTGAAGAATTTGAAAATTCTCAAATGTTTAAAATTCCTAAAATTTTATTGAAAATTCCTTCTTTTCATCTCAAGAAAAATGCCGCAAATAAAAAATGTGACCTCCCTTAACTGAATTAAAAACTTTTTCAAAATATTAAAAATCCAGATAATAATCCACAGTGTTCCCGTTGAATTGTTTTTAATTGTATTCTAATGACAGTTGTCTGGAATTATCAGTTAATCGTATCCCTGTTTTTAAGAAACGTCCCCTTTTTCCATTTTGCTCCTTTTTTCTCTCAAATGCGAACTGAATTAATAGAACCCAATAAAAAAATCTAAATATGTTTGGTAAAAAGTTCATTATTCTTAATTGAAAATTCTGCTGTTATATTCTTTGTGCGGAATTCATCTCGTTTGCTGAAAAAATTGTACACTTTTTTTATTTTAATTCAAACCTTTCTCGGTTGAAATATCAACTAATACGTTTTTCGTTAAAAATTATTCTTTTTTGTTCGAAAGTAGAACTATTTTGTTTAGTTATATTTGTTTAGTCAAAAATTTATTACTTGGTTGAATGCTTTTCTTAAAAATTCATTTGCTTGTTCTTGAAGATTCATAATTTTAGTTGAAAATTGATCTTCTTTATGAAAATTCAACTATCTTGTGAAAAGCTGAACTACTTCGTTAACAATCAATTTTTCTGTCGAAGATTCATTATTTTAATCAAAAAATTATTTTATTCTTTGGTTGAAAATTTTAATAATTTGTTGAAAAGAAGTTTTTCTGTTTGTTTGAGAATTGATTTCTTTATTTGCGAATTTAATTATTCTATTTTTGGTTGCAAATTGATATTTTTAATTAAAAATTCATCTTTTTTAGTTGAAAAATCAAATATTTGGTTGAAAATTAATGTATTTTCATCAACACTTTTATTGTTTTTTGGGTAGAAAATTCATCTTTTTGGTTGAAATTTCATCCGTTTTGTTTAGAAATGCAACCGTTCGTTTGTAAATTAGTATTTTCTGTTGAATTCAACGGTTTTCTTTTTAAGTTAAAATAATTCGTGGTTAAAATGTCAAACATTACATTTTTCATTGAGAATTCCACTAATCAACTGATTCAGTTAAATTGTCAGATTAAAAACTTCATTTTCAGAAAAAAGGAATAAAAGAAACTAGTTGAATTTTTACCCAAATAAATTACGTTTGAACTAAAATAATGATTCTTCAACCCAGAAGATGAATTTTCTACCAAAAAAAGATAAATTTTCAAAAAAACAGTTGAGTTTTCCAGCAAACAAACGAATTTTTAACCAAGAAGATAAAATGTCTATCAACAAAAATAAATTTTCAGTAAAAATGGAATAGTTAACTTATCAGTTGAAAAAAAATTAATTTTCATTGAAAAAGCTAATTTCTAATTAAAGAAATGAATTTCAACAAAAAATGGGAATTAGTAACGAAGAAGAATAATATTCTACAACAAAAGACAAAGTTTTAACAAAATACAGAAATATATGAAAACAATTAAATGAAAAAAATCGTGTTTTGATATTGAATTTACTGGAATTTTCTTAATACATGAAAACAAAAATCTGTGAATGATATACAACGTTTTCAAATCATATAAGATTTCTTGTGAAATCTATAACGAAGTGTTGAATAATGAACCGAGTTTAAAAATAAAATAATCAGTGCAAGCGTTGCCCTTTTCTAAGAATAAGCTAACTAATTTATCCCCGTTATAATTGTTTCTTGAATACCCAAAATTACCTAGCACCCTTCCTGTATCTGTATCCCGACGTTTGACGCCGACCCATCCGTTCATATCTCCTAGCAGAATTATTCTTTCACCATGATCGCAAGTACTTATTGTATCATTTAAAGTGTCCCAGAAAGCGTCTTTGACTTCTCTCGGATCACTATCAACTGGGGCGAAGCACAATATGATAAATAATCTTCTGATTCCTTCCTTCATTCTAGCCCACAACAATCTGGGAGATACAAAATCATGATCTTTGAGATGCTGTCTTGCTTTTCACTCATAATCAAACCGACCCCTTGACTACTGTGTGATTGACTATCTACTCCTGATCTTATTTCAAATCTGCCTTTTAATACCCCATTTCCTACGTTTCTACTTTCGTATTTCTTTTTTTTTTGTTTCAGGTACACATAAAATATCTAGCTTCCTGACGTGCATGATAATAATAATAATGATTAATAATAATTAATCTGACCTTAAGATAATTTACCCCTCTAGCATTCCAAACACCTAGTCTCCATTCATCGCATACACATACCTGACTACATACATACATACACAAATATTTCGTCTATTTGAAGTGAAAATCAATTAATATAAGTGTGCTGCGGGGGGCTCCGCCCCCCGCGCTCCATCATCAGGCTCCATCATCACGCGTTATTCAAAGTTTTTAGCTTTAGAAATTATATTTTAACGCAATATTAATTTTTGTATTTGGTTTCATTCCTTATTTTGGTAGACACAACCTGCTCGTTCAGAATAAAATTTATGAACAGCGTTTTTCCGTTATTAAATACCAAAATTATCTCTCTTTCAATTCAATAAAACTGTTAGAAATTAAAAATTCTTCCCCGCCGCAATCACAAATTATTAGCAAACTCCACACTTGGACAAAATTTTTTTCCGGTGGCCTTGATGTCAATTCAGTTGTTTTGAAGTTTTTGCGTCTTATCCTAAGGATGAGTAATGCGACACTGTTTAGTATATGTAGCCCTGAAAATCTTCCCTATTTATCAGTCCTCGTCCACGAAAACTGTCACGAAATACTGAAAAAATGAGGATCCACAATAGGATTATGCTCTTCACAATCGAATTTTTTATCAATTTTTTGGGTAAGTGTGACTAAGACAATATGAATTTTAATATAAACATACGAATGACATGGTGAATTTAGGAAATTCATGAAAATTTATGGTAAATTTCTTAATAACCAAAAATTTCAAAAATTCTTTAAATTTAGGAAAATTTAAGAAATTTTATGAAACTTTCAGAAATTTCGAAGATATTAAGAATTTTTAAATCTTTAAAATTGTCAAAATCTTTTCAAGCATTCAAGATTTAAAACATTTGCATTATTTCCGAAATTTGATAAAATTTTAAAAAACTTAAAAAGTTTGTAATATTTTCAAGTTTTTGACATGTTAAGAATTACCAAACATTTTCAATTAAAACCAAAACGAGGAATTCTTGAAACTTTATTTTTATTTTAAAATCTGTAATTGTAAAATCCTTGAAAAAGAACGCAGAAGAAGACGAAAGAATTAAATAACAAAGTGTTTTCTCGTGATTTAATTTATAACATAAAAAGAATAAGACATCCTCCCCCCCCCCAACAAGAAGGAAAATCGTTAAATTTTCAATGATATCAAAATTGCAACATAACCTGAAGTTGAAAATCTAACATGTCAGTATTTAACCACAAAATTTAATATTAATTAATAAAATTAACTCATATTTGACAAAGCTCTTGAATTTCTTCAAATGCCAAGTCACACTTTTAGACACGGGAATTCTAGACCATTCTAAAAATCTTTACCCCTTCCCCCACATTACTCCCTTCCTCATCGAGTGAGTCACGCTTACCCCGGAAGGGGTATCATTATATTAATGGTATAAGGATATGATAATATTTTTATTTTAACATGAATGTAGAAAATTTTTGAAAATTTATGGTGAATCTTTTATTAACCAAAAATTTCAGAAGATTTTTCAAAATTTTGAAGATTTTGAGAATTTTTAAACATTTAACATTTTTCAAAATCTTTTTAAACTTTTGAAACTTCAAAAATTTTATACAATTTCTAATATTTTCAAGTTTTTGTTAATATAGGAATTACCAAACTTTTTCAAATTTTCAAAAATCGAGTTGAAAGTTGAATTATTTACACACTTCGTGTATTTCACCTTGCGTAATTAAAATAAAAAAATATTCCCTTCAATGCGTACCTGACACACGTTAAATTGTTTACACCACGCGTCCATGATTTTATATTGACAATCCGGCCTTGAGTTTTTATTGTGTGCTTCTTCCAATTCTGCAAATACAACTTTACAAAATAATACGGATAATGATAAAATACAAAAAAAAATTAATGTATAGAATTCCTGAAAATAAATCAAGAATTCAACGATCAAATTTGGACAAACACCACAAAATGCTCCTATTGCAATTCCTAAAAATAAAAAAATTTGTTTCTTTGCACAAAAATAAAAAAGAGGAAAGAAAAATGAGAAGGCAACCAACCACATCCCCTTCCTTCTCTTTTTTATTTCTTTCGTCTTCTTTATTTTTATTATTATCAAATCACAATATGAAAGCATGCACAATATTTACCGACGCTTCGTTGCTCACACAGCATCCTTATCAAGGCAAGAAAAATTAGAGCAGGTAGGAACAGCGACGAAATAACGATTGCTATCACCTTGATACCTGACAACTGAATGTGGGTCAAAAGACAAATCCGTTATAAACAAACAATAAATGAGAGAGAGTCAAGACCCATGAAAACTTATTGCTAAATGTAATTAATCATACTAGAATAACTTTTGTTTAATTTACCCGAATCAGTTTTTAAATTAATGTACAACTTATTTTGTTTTTTAATATAAAGCATTTCCATGAATTCTCTCTTTCTCTCATTACTTTCACTGTGTAAAATTTAAACATTATCCCAGTCAAACTCATGGTCAACATCAACAAACCCTCTCGTATGTCTAGCAAGAACACTCTTATAACAACGTCCCAAACGAATATCACTTTTGTGTTCCTCCACTCTAGTATTAAGAAGTCTGCCAGTCTGTCCCACATAAGTCATCTTACAGATCTTGCAAGTGATCTTGTAAACAACACCACCTTTTTCAAATTTATCTAAAGGATCTTTGCCAAAAGTTATTATTGAATCCATTTTAAATGGCATACGGAAAATAGTATGAATATTAAATTTTTTCAACATAAATTCAATAGTTTTAGAAATTTGACAAACAAAAGGAAGAACAAAAGTATTGAAAGAACTATATTCTCTCAATTCTTTCTGATTATTTGTAGATAAAATGTTACTTTGTTTGTTTTTGATTTGTTGAATTCTAATTGTGATATATTGCTTTGTTGATAAAAATTGTTTGCACATTAGTAGTATTGATCGTAAAATTTCTGAAGGTTTCAGGATAGCAAAAGATTTCCTTAAAACCAACCCTGATATAATTTGTATGAATGCTGATAAAGGCTATAAGACTGTTTGTATGAAGAAATCAGATTATATCATGGATATGGAGGATTAACTTTCCAATCATGATAACTTTGAATTATTGAATGTAAATCCGTTGAAACAATTAAGAAGAGACACTTTCAAGATTCTAGACAATTGGAGAAAGAAAGGACTTTTGGGAAAAGATATAAGGTGGACTGATATAAATACCGAAGACACAGTTCTTGCAAGATGTGGTTTGAGAAAGATTCATGAAGATGGCTATCCTTTGAGATTGGTTATTTCAAGTATTAACACTCCCACGACATTTTTAGAACAAAACTTTAATTTGATACTTAAAGACTCAATTACAACTTCCAAATAAAATATTAAAAATAGCTGGAAATTCCAAGAAATTATTATTCAAAAAACTGTTCCTGATTACCATGTAATGATTTCTTTGGATGTTGTTGCAATGTTTCCAAGTATACCCCTTGAATTGGTTAAACAGACAATTTTAAATAGCTGGTATAATATAAAAACACGTACTCGATCAAGTCAAAAAGATTTTATTGAAGGGATAGTTTTCATTATGAACTCAACTTATTTTAAATTCAATGCATCTTTTTATAGGCAAAAATTCGGTACTCACATAGGTTCAGTCATTTCTCCGATTTTAGCAGAAATAGTTATGGAAGATTTGGAGGTCTCTGCTTTCAAGAAGCTGGATTTTGTTTTGCCTTTTTACTTTCGGTGTGTTGATGACACCTTATTATGTCTTCCTCTAGCAAAGTTACACGCAGTTTTTGATGCTTTTAATCGTTTTCATTCAAAACTTCAGTTCACCCATGAAATAGAGAACAATAATAGAATCAGTTTTTTGGACGTAGAAGTAATCAAGGGTCAGGATGGTGATATTATTACCAATTGGTATAGGAAAATTACATATTCAGGTAGAATTTTAAATTTCTTTTCGGCTCATCCTTTTCAAAACAAAATTGCAGTAACTAAAAACTTAGTTGACAGAGCTCTAGGTTTGTCCCACATTTCATTTCACAAAGAGAATTTGAATATAATTAGGAATATCCTTTTTCTTAATCATTACCCACAAAAGTTGATTGAGCAACATATCACAATTAGAATTCAACAAATGAAAAACAAACAAAGTAACATTTTATCTAGAAATAATCCGGAAGAATTGAAAGAATATAGTTCTTTCAATACTTTTGTTCTTCCTTTTTTTGGTCATATTTCGAAAACTATTGAATTTATCTTGAAAGATTTAATATTCATACTATTTTCCGTATACCAGTTAAAATGGATTCAATAATAACATTTGCTAAAGATCCTTTAGATAAATTAAAAAAAGGTGGTGTTGCTCACAAGATCACTTGCAAGATCTGTAAGATGACTTATGTGGGACAGACTGGCAGACTTCTTAATACTAGGGTGGAGGAAAACAAAAGTGATGTTCGTTTAGGACGCTGTCATAAGAGCGTTGTTGCTAGACATACGAGAAGGTTTGTTGATGTTGATCATGAGTTTGACTGGGATAATGTTGAAATTTTCACAGTGAAAGTAATGAGAGAAAGAGAGAATTCATGGAAATGCTTTATATTAAAAAACAAAATAAGGTGTCTATTAATTTAAAAACTGATTTGGATAAATTAAACAAAAGTTCTTCTAGTATGATTAATTACATTTAGCAATAAGTTTTCATGGGTCTTAACTTTCTCTTATTTTTTGTTTCTTTATAACGGACTTGTCTTTTGACCCACATTCAGTTGTCAAGTATCGAGGTGATAGCATCGTTATTTCGTCGCTGTTCCTACCTGCTCTAATTTTTTTTGCCTTGATAAGGGTGCTGTGTGATCACCGAAACGTTGGTAAATATTGTGCATGCTTTCATATTGTGATTTGATAGTAATAAAAATAAAAAAGACGAAAGAAATAAAAAAGAAAAGGAAGGGGATTTGGTTGGTTTCCTTCTCATTTTTCTTTCCTCCTTTTTATGTTTGTGCGAAGAAACAAATTTTTTTGTTTTTAGGAATTGCAATAGGAGCATTTTGTGGTGTTTATCCAAATTTGATCTTTGAATTCTTGTTTTATTTTCAGGAATTCTATACATTAACTTGATTATTGGACGTTAAATGGGATTTTGAATTTGATTTTAATCTAATTTCAAATTCTTAAATTTAAAAAAAAAAATAATAATAAAAAATTTTTTTTCTGAAAGAAGTAATTTCTTAAATAAGTCGAATTTTTCCGTTTACTCAAAAGCAAAGAAAAAAAGTCTTCGAATTACATATTGGCAAATTTACCTTCAATTAGCAACGTGATGTAATTTTTGCACTTACATGGACCTGAGGTGTCATTTAATTAAATTTCATAAAATTTTTTAGAAATTTAAAACATTTAAAAATTTACGAAATCTTCAAACTTTCATAATCTCAAAAGTTTGTATTATTTTTGAACAGCATTTGAATAGCATTTCAAAAATCTTATAAAATTCTTCTAATTTCCCAGATTTTGGTAATTTAGGAAAAACCAAACATTTTCAAATTTTTCAAACGTTGAGGAATTTTTGAAACTTTATTTTTATTTTAATGTGAAATTCGATTTTTTTTAAATTTATAGTAAATTCCTTATTTAGCAAAATTTACAAAATGTTTCAAAGGATTTCAAAACTTTCAAGCTTTTAAAAATGTTTAAAACTTCTAAACTTTGACAATTTTTTGACATTCGCAAAATTTCAAAAAGTTTAGTTATAGAGGTTTAAAGAAAAAATTGAGGTTTTCTGAAAAATAAAAAATTTTATTTCGCCAATCGGTGAAATACGTATCGCCTAATTTCCTCTGAAAACAACAAAATTATTTCGTTCCGAGAGATTCTGCCACTTCAAATCTAGAACCTGCCCAATTTGAAATGGATTCGGTCCCTATAATACTTTTTAAATCAAAATAATATTTTTCTTTTTCACAGAAATAAATGCTTCGGAACAACTTTCCGGAGAAGGTTCTGTCTTGCCAAATTATTTTCCGGAAAGTCCTCGTCCACGAAGAGCAGGTGGTCAACCCTCTAGAGAAAGTCCATTAAATACTGCTTCTTCGGAACCTCCCGGAAAAGGTTCTGCCGGTCTGCAAAAAGTACGGATTTATTATATGAACCATCAAATTGTGGTGCTTCTATCAAGCCTAAACGAAGTGATGAAATGTCAACTTACAACTAAACCTAATAAAGTTCCAACTTTAAAATTTCGGAAAACCAACAACTTTTTAACTTATGCTTATATTACTGAGGAACGCGGGATTCCCATGAAATGTGTGGTATATGTAGCACAAAAGGAAGATAGAACTTACGAACTTTTGGGAGTTAAGGCTCCACCTAAGCCGACGGAACATGGCAACTCAAGTAAATGAATGTGGCATAAGTTTTCGGTGTACCTAGAACCTAAAGAAAGAATTTTGAGAGCTGAGTTTGCACATATTCTCTTGAAATGAAACAGTGAAATATCACTGATTTCCAGTAAAATCTCTCTGGTTGGAATAGCCCAAAGTGTATCTCTGACAATCATCGAGATTTCACTGGTTAACTCATTGAAATTTCGTGAATAGTTTTATCAGTGAGATTCACTGGTTACTCAGTAACAGTAGTCATCTGGTAGTCATTTGCTGTATCACTGGTTGAATTTATCATTTGACGTCATTGGTATATTCAGTAACGCTGTTTTAGTTTAGTCACTTAATGATTCATGCAAAGTCCAAAAATCAGTGGTTCACAAATTTTTTCACCAATTTCACAAATTCAAGATACTAATTCAACCAGTGATGATTTCACTAGTTCAGTCTAAGAGAGTGCTTTAAAAGCTCTAGTCATTTTTATAGAAAAATTTGTTTAAGAATATTAAAGATTGATTTTTATTCTTTTCAAAATCGCAAACTTTTATTTTATTTTTTTCAGATAATCCAAGACTCCTCAATCCTGATGCATCAAAATGGTTCATCACTTTAGAGAGCGTAGACTTTGAGGTCAGGCTATATCCTGGTTCAACACGGGTTAAGGAAATAGTCGTTAAAGATATTGAGGTTAATTACCATGCGAATGAATCTCAAGTCCTTCACAGAACTGTTCTAGCCTACCGCCTCATATATGCTGGCGTAGACTTTTTGGTGTTCATAAGAGACGAAAAAGCTATTGGAGCTATGCTTACCCCAGGCTGGTGGCACCGAACCTTCAGCATCATAATGCGAGGTCCGGCGTACCCACATCTAACAATCAATCAGAACCGACAGTATTAGCTGTGCGGTGAATGTCCACTTGGGCTAGTCGCAGACGTTAAGCAAATTCATGCGCGGCTAGCACTCGGATTGGTGACCGTTTGTGATGTATGCCAAGTCTGTCCAGCGAGGTGGTGGAATTGCATTCAGATTTTGAGTTAATTGAGGAGAAATTAACTCAAAGTTCAGATAGTGCATTTCCACCAGCGCGCTGGACAGACCTGATGTACGCCTAAGTCGTGTATTCACTGAGTGCAGTACCACCGACCAAGCTTCGGCGGCGTGGCGTCGCTTAAACGTGAGTGGCGCGGCGTATACAGTGGCTCAGAGGTGGAGGGGATACATAGGTTGGAAAGAGAAGGCGGATACCACTCTCGGTCACCTCGCTTACTCCTGTGTATCCCCTCCACCTCCAAGGCGCATGATAGGCCGCGCCACTCACGTATAACCGACGCCACGCCGCTGAAGCTTGGTCGGTGGAACTGCACTCACTGTGTTGAACTAATCTCTAGCGGTAGATTTGACGCCGAGGATGACTGTGTACACTTAATGATGTCGAATGCCTACAGTGAAATACGACAGTCGGAAAACCGGCTGTACTGAGAAAGATGGTTTTCTGCAGTTTTCCTCTCCCCTGGCCAAATGTCCAGGCAAATGCAAGTACTTCTAATAAACTCGGATGCAGCTGCGCATTATATATACTAATAATAATAATAAGATGGTAGCTCTAAGAAAGTATCCAGAGGCGATTCCTGTCGCCTCCAACTCTCCTGGCCGCTGTGTATGAATAAAAGCGGTAGAATGCGAACTCCAAACTACACTATGTTCCCAATTTTGTACCTACATCATCGCTGAAGATTTCAGACATCATATTATATTAACTTATAACATCCTCATCTCATCAGTCACTTGACTTAGTCCGTGGCTATGATGAAAAACAGGGTTCACCCGAGAAGAAGATTGAAAAAAAAAAAATAATTATAATAATGAGAATGATTAGGCGTAGGGATGTGGCGACCCCATCGCCCGAGAGCTCCGGCTC
>CAKNYM010036768.1:0-25788 GCA_932195095.1 Andricus curvator | reverse complement strand
CTTCTAACATATGGCGAGCAGCATTTTGTCTCGCAGCCGTTTTTGCAGATGCAGGCTCACCTTCATATAAATATTTTACATTATTTTTATGCATTATGCATTTACCTTCAAATGGTGGAAATTCGGCGTTATGACCTAGTGTCTTTACAATAAAAGTAGGTTTCGAAAAACCGTATTCAATACTTATTTCGTTAAGAGTTTGTACTGCTGAGGATTTCGAGAGGTTTCTTTCCATTGCCATGTTATCTGAAAAAGAGAAGCAGCAATATTTTGATTTGTAGATAACATGGCATTGGGAATTCAGTTAAACTATATGACATTATATAATATATGGTGTTTATTTTAACAAAGAATTTTTGTTTTATATGACTCAGTAGATTTTAAAGTAAGATTTGATTACATATGCAACATTGTCACAATAAAATTGTGTTTGTGTTCACAATTTTATTTAAGAAATTTTACTTTCGATGATAGTGTTACTTTGGGCCATAACTAACAAAATTTTGGCGCCAAATTCGAATTTTTGAAGGTTTTGTTATTACTAATTGGCATCTTTTTACAAACATATCGGACATATTTTGCTCATTTAAAATATCTAATTTATTACTGTTTATCATTAAAAAAAATTTTGAAACGCGTAGAAATATTTTCGCAAAAAAAAAATTATGAGATAAAGAGATACATACGAAAATAACCTGTAAATTTACAAAAATATGACAAAATTGTGCAACTGTACTGAACTGTAATTGAAAAAGAAGAAAACAAGGTGAAAAGCCAATTTTAATGTGATTATACTCATGGTACTTACGTACTGAAATTTCGAGAATTGTACTTTTTAAATACAATTGCACATTGAATGGTAACAATAATGGTAAGAATAACAAAATATGAGAACATCCATGTATATTCAATCATTATTTTCAAGAATTTCAGTATCAGCATCCGAATCCTCTTTCGGAATTATTATTCAACAAAATTTAAAAAGGATCATCCAATCTTACGTAAACATCACGAAAGAGATACATATGTATTTGCGAGGTTAAATATTAAAATTGTAAAATTGGATTTACATGGTATAGTATAAATCAGGGATGTCCAACGCGAGAGTAAAAGAGTAAATATCTGTCAGTTCGTGATCCCCTCTCTTACCACCTTCGTTGGGACCGTGTGTTGCGCGCGGTGTGCAGAGGAGTCGAGTCTCCTCGGCTGCTGGGCGGACAAAGCCGAGCGGCCCCGAAAGACGCTCCAGCCCCTCGTTTACCCTCGCTAAGCGAACAGCTGCGTTAACATTGCGTGCTCGAGGCGCGAGTATAACGAAACGAGAAGAGGAGAACTCTCGGTAAGGCGCTCGGAGAAGGGGAAGAAACGGGAGGAAAGGAGAAGCGTCAGAACCTCTCGTTGGCCATCCCTGGTATAAATAACTACTTATGGAGAAGGAGAAGAAGAATTATATAGCTTTCAATTAGAAAAATAATTTTTACATTGACAAAAAGTGATTATTTTGCAAAAACCATTCTTCTAATTGTATAAAGAGAGATGAGAATAAAAAACATGGTTAGAAGTTTGTGTAGGTAGGTAAACAAAATTGCCTATTGAGGGCTACAAGAAAAAAAGCCGAATACGTGGTGTGGTCCAGGATGGATTTTCTGCAGGGAGGGTTATAAAACTGAGTCTAGATGCTTAAACATTTAAGATAGACCAGGTGCAGTAATAGTTAACATAAAACTTAAACAGTTTTTCACTGTGAAATGTTTAATTTTTGAAAATGGAAGAATGTTAAAGAAAAAGGAAGTAGAGAGGTTAAGTTTAAAATTAAGGAAAGAGTCGGGAAAGACTAGAGGGTGCCATGAATTTGTAACTGTATGCGTGAGGGCTTCTAAAAGGTGTCGTAAAAGAGAGGTATAGGAGTCAATAGTCATTTGTTAAAGTCTTTGACCCTTGAGATGATTTTAGAAAGATTTATAATTTTTGGAAAGATCAAATTAGAGATAAGAAATAAATTATCTTCGAGTAAATAAAGAGAAGCTTCTTGATTTTCTTATAATTTCTCAAATGTGTTTGGAACTTTTTGTAAAAATGGATCATTTTTTGTTGCTGAAGAACTGTAAATATTATATGTTTGAATAGAAATTAGCGAAATTTCTTGAAGAAAATAAGTTATTGGTTTGGTATCAATGTTGTGACTACTTCCATTGCAAATGTCAGATATCTTCTTATATCCTCTGATGAACTTGTTATGGTTCTCTATTATCTGATGCTTGAAATTATATAAGACAAACGTATCTGAATAAGACGAAAAATGATATTTATCTGAAAGGATTTGAATATCAATAATAGGCTCAAGATCAACGCCTAATGAGTGCGAGAAGAGAGAATCGATGTACGAGGTTGTCGCATCAGATGGGGTTACTAGGAATAAGATCAAAAAGATACCAGGTGAAAGTTGGAGTTTTTAGTTCATTGTGCTTCTCGAAAGCCTGTAAAAAGAAAAACAAATTTAGTGTAGAAGATGGTTTTAATTTTGAGGATTATATCCCTAGTTGTTTCTATGCTTCTAAGGTTTTGTGTCCATTTAGGAATATTACTGTCATTTCTTTCGAAAATTTCCGTGTGAAATACATATGGCCATAACATGAGTAGATCTATTTGTTGAATAAAAAGGACGATAAGAAAATCTATACGTTGACAGTTGATAGGATACATCTGAAATTAAAATGATAAGGGCTCGTCGTTTAATTATTAACGGTTTGACATTTTATGTGTGAACGTTTAAGTCTGTTGACGTGTACTACTGCAGGTTTGCCTTTCACGTCAATTTTCACGTTTCCTTTTCCTAATATTTCTAGGACTTCATAAGGCCCTTTATATTGATCATCAAATTTTTTCTTAGGTTCTTTTGCAATTAATAAAAAGACGTCTCCAGGTTTGATTTCTAATGGATTAACTTTTCGATCATGATATATTTTTTACTTTTCTTTAGCCGCAATTAAATTTTGTCTCACTTGAGTTCTCATTTCATATAATTTTGTTATAAAATTCGTTAGGTAATCGTCATAAGTTTGCAATTTTGCTTGCTTTGATAGTGGTTCATTTGATGGTTGACGAGCTAATTTACCGAAAACTAATTCATAGGGCGTACACTTTGTACCTTCATGGACACTTGTATTGTAAGAAAACATGGGCACTTCAAGCCAATCGTCCCATTCGGAATTTTTTGAAAGAAATTGTTTGAGGTATTCAGCTAACACGTGATGTGATCTTTCAAGAGACCCATTTGATTGTGGATGGATTGCTGTTGTTTTAAATTGCTTAATTCGAAAACGTTTTACCATTTTTCTCATTAAATTGCTTAAAAAATTTGAACCTTAGTCAGTCAAAACTGCTTTTGGGGAACCGTAAATGCATATAAATTTTTTAACAAAAACATCGGCTACTGTTGAAGCTTTCGCGTCTGGAATTGCTAGAGCTAAAGCATATTTTGTAAAATTATCTTGAATAGTTAAGATATTTACGTTGCCTAATGTTGTTTGTGGAAGTGGGCCAACTATGTCCATTGAAATTTTTCCGAATGCAGTTCCAGGCGTGTCCGTTATTACCATGGGATTTTTAGTTTTCACGCGAACTAATTTTTTGATTTGACATTGCAAGCACTGCTGAATATATTTCTGAATATCAATTTTCATATTCTCCCAATAATAATTCTGACGAATTCGATGATAAGTTTTTGCAACACCTTTATGACCTCCTAAAGCTGAAGAATGTGCCTCTTCAAGTAATTGAGTTCGCTGTTCTTTCGTTGGATATTGAACTATTCCTGTACATATTATAATTTTGGTAGAAGAATCCGAAAAAGTTGAAATTAGAATTTCACGTATTTCTTTCCAACCTATGTGATTAACTTGTGAAGTTTTTGCGATACTAATAGATCGTAAGTTTAGTCTCATTGATATTGAATGCAAAGAAAGTATTGAAAGTTCAATATTGCTTGAAGTGTCTGACAAATTTTCTTTAGAATCAGCATCAATGGGAAGGGCTAAATGATACTGTTGTCCTTTCTTTATTTCTTTAGCAAGTCTTTTCTCAAGTTGGCCGAACTTAGGTAAAATACCACGTTTAGACAAAGCTCTTGATCCATTATCACGTGGGGAACCGTCAGTAGCAATAAAATAAGCGTAATTATCTTTACGCATCGTTAATTGATCACGACACTCAACAACACTTTGTTGTGTATGTGCTTGGATATTCAAAGGAGGCGGTTCTGGAGGGGGTTTACTTTCTTCTAATTTATCTTCATTTGCCTCTTGAAAAATTTCGGAGTTTTTCACATTTCTTCAATTTGGAATTTTTATCAAATCTTCTGGTTCCGAAAGTTCTTGCATATTTTCTCCATCAACAAAGTTTTCTTTATCTGAAAATTTTTGAAAATTTTCGTCATTTAGGACTTCATCTTCTGAAGTTGAGAGGTTATCTTCTTCTTCATTTTCCTTCTCTTCTTGTTGTGTGACAGGCTTTGCCTTGGATTTTTGGTAATTTTTCTTCTTCTTCTTTTTGACTTGTTTTCTTGAATTATCAAAATATTCTGTATCTGAATACCTACCTCGTGCTTTTTTGACAGCATGCGAGGGAGGTAAGTATTCTTCCTCACTATCTTTATGTGACTTACCTTGATTTTCAATTTGTTCATTAATTTTTGCTTGCTCTTCGTATTTTTGCTTCTGTCCTCTTTTAACCACAGTATTCCAAGATTGACAGAGAAGTTCGTTTTTCTTTATAATTTTTGAAATTAAAAGTAACATTGAAAGATTCAGAAGTTTCTGTATTGAACTATCAAAAAGTTCATTTTGTATTTCATTCAGTGATTCTTCACTTATTAAATTATGAAGAATTTCAGGAATTTTTTCCTTCAAAGATTCGCTATTTATTTTGATATTTTCTTCGGAATCTGAATTTTTATGATTCTCAAAGTTCAAGAATTCCATAGAATTGATAGGATTTTCTTCCTCAAATGTTGAGTCATTCTCAGAAATTATATTAATTCCTACGGTTTCATCGTTTTCTAGAACGGGGTTCCTCGAAAGCGCATCTGCATTAAACTTTGATTTCCCTGCTTTATAGATGACGTCATAATCATATTCGGTGAGTTTTGATCGCCATCTTGAAACTCGAGAACACGGATCTTCAGAATTTTTGAACCAAACAAGGGGCTTATGGTCTGTAACGAGGGTGAATTTTCGTGCGTACAAACAAGGGCCAAAATATATTACGGAATATACTATTGCCTATGGCATAACCTGATGCATCTGTAGTTGCAATGAAAGGTTTGGAAAAATCAGGTCGAATCAAAAGTGGTTCTTGGCACAATTTATCTTTTAAAATATTGAAAGCTTGTTGCTGCTTTTCCGTCCAATTAAATTATATATCTTTTTTGAGGAATTGATTTATTGGGGCTGCTATCTTAGCAAAACTTTCTATAAATCTACGGTAATATCCTGCTAAACCTAAAAATTGTTTGATATGCTTTTGATTTTTAGGAGTTGGGAAGTCTTTTACTGCCATGATTTTCTTCGGATCAGGTCGATCTCCGTCCTTATCTATTATATGTCCCAAATATCCTACTTCATGTCGTAGAAATTCGCACTTGTCGGGTTGTAAATGAAGATTTGCATTTCGTAATCGGCTCATTAGTTCATTAAATTTTGATTCATGTTTTTCTAAAGTATTTGCATAAATCGCAATGTCATCTAGATAAACAAAGAGCTTCGTTCCCTGAAGTCCCGTTAGAACTAAACATTACTTTTAAGTGAACCGATCGACTCAGTCACGAACTGCTGGAGTGCTATGATACCAGTATGGCCCCTGAACGAAAAGGTTACATGGCGCGACTGCATGCTCTGTGATGCAATAAACGCCCAGAGCTCTCGGATTTTTCGCAAAAACGTCTGCGAAACCGTGCCGAGGACCTCCGGAAAAGGAGTTATATAAGCGGAGCGGCTACTCAACCGCAGCCAGAATAAGCCGGCAACAGAGAAAGAGAGGCTACACTGAGACCAACCTCGAACAGGCATCCAATAGAGGAAGAACGATGCTTCAAGAACCGTAGAAACATCAACATTCAGGTTTCTCCCAAGCCCAAAGATCTGACTGAACTGGATGATGAGTTTCGTGGAGATTTTTCCGAAGAATCCGACCTCTGGACTATTAATTTTAGTGTGTAAAATGCAGCCAGAACTTTGGCAGACGCAAACCGTAGAACAAAACCACCAACGGTTGATCATAAGACCAAAAGAAGAATGCATCAACTTAGCACAATTATAGGCTGGGCAAGACAGTATGCGTCCCGCATTCAGTGTGTGATTGACTACATAAAATCTGGCAGGAATTTCACTGCCAAGGTTCGACAGTTCGCGCGCGAACTGCGGATCCGTCATCACACAATCAACAAGTCAAAGCTATTGACCATGAGGTAGCATATTGTTGACAAAATACGAGTACAATCTAACCCTAGGATAATTCTAGAGCGGAGAGAGAGGTGGGTCAGAGAAAATCAACAGTTTTTGTCTGACCCATCTCGACTCTTCCAAGACCCTCAAGTTACTGTCGACCATCCGCCTAAACCAGAGAAGGTCGAAGCATTTTGGAGAGAAGTCCACGAAGTCCAACATGCACTTTAAGAAGGCTCAAAGAACATAAATAGCTTCAAGGAGCTGTGCAATGCCCTCATAACAGCTGAGGAGGAATGCCCACCTATCATCACCGAGGAGATGAAAAACGTATTAACAGGCATGAAGAACTATTCTGCTCCGGGACCAGATGGTATCAAGTCCTTCTGGTGGAAGAAGTTTCCTTCAACCCACCAGCATCTGGCCAGAATTTTCACCTTATATCTAAAGTCGGAAGAGCCTATTCCGGAGTGGTTGGTGAAAGGGCGCACAGTGCTCCTGCCGAAGACGGACAACTTAGCTGACCCTAAGAATCATAGGCCAATAACTTGTCTGAACGCACTGTATAAGATCTTCACAGCTATCCTAAATGATAGGATTGTTCGGACAATTGGACCTGTGTGGCGAGAGATGTATGAGCAACGTGGCTCAAAGAAAGGCGTAGCAGGATGTTGGGAGAACTTGCTCATCGTTAGATGTGTCTGTAAAGACGCAGCATCCTATCAGCGATTTCTATCGATGGCCTGGATTGATTACCGCAAAGCTTTCGATTCAACCTCCCATAGACTTTACATCTGTCTGTTGGAAAGCCTAAGGGTTCATCCACACTTCGTGAGGTGCATAGAGAGATTAATACCGCTTTGGAAAACCAGATTTACTATCTCATCTGGAAAACATCGTGTTATCACGACCAGTATCACCTTTCAGAGAGGTGTGTTTAAGGGCGACACCATGAGCCCTCTCCTCTTTTGCCTTGCATTTTTGCAACTACCTCTCGCACGTCGTTATTGCGAAGGGTACCTCTGCGGCAAACCTTGAAACCGAAAGCATAAGGTCACTCATGTATTTTACATGGATGATCTTAATCACACCTTTGCGCTGGAGGGACCTATACATACCTGGGCAGGCCACAGAGCCGCATTCAGGACGTGACATCTATAAAGGATACTCTCCGATGCAGATACAAACGTCTCATCCGACGGATATGGTCTTCCGATCTGTCGGCGAGGAACAAAGTATCTGCAACGAACATGCTTGCCGTCCTCGTAGTATTCTGTTCATTTGGAGTAGTTCCATGGACGAAGGACGAGCTCAGATCCCTCGATATCGGGTCCCGAAAGGTTATGCACATGAACAAAAGCATGCACCTTAAATCTTCTGTCCCACGACTTTACATCTCACTCCGTCAATGTGGTTGCGGAATACTGAATCTTGAATGTCTTCACAACAGGATTATTCTGGGTACAGCACATATGGTCGCAAATGGACAAGACCCTCTTCTCAAAATGGTCAGGAAACACGAAGAAGTGGGCAAAGGGGCGTTTCTGTACAAAGCAGCGGAGGAGGCTGCTGAAATACTCGGCCTTGACTTCAATATTAGGGGTGAGCAGAATGCATCAAATCTTATCCATCTTGAATACTCACTCCTGAAGGTCCGGATTAAAAATGCACAGGAGAAAAACTTCCGCGAACAGCTCCTCGACAAGAGGATGCACGGCATCTTCCACAGTAATGTAGAAGATCAGTTGATATCGTATGAGCTAACGTTTGCTCTCCTTAGATCACGCGGATTGAAGTCGGGCACGGAGGGCTTCATTTTGGCATGTCAAGACGGTGTCATTTCCACTCTAGCATACTGTCGCCACATTTTGAGCCAAGACATTCCCGATGATAGTTGCAGAGCGTGTCATGCACACCCCGAGCATCTAGGACACATACTATCTAGTTTCCCAACTCACGCGGGAACGACCTACATCCAAAGGCACAATGCGACACTAAGAGTGCTTTATTACCATCTCTGTCACTCTTACGGCATTAGCCCGAATATCGCTCCGCTAAACGCTCCTAAGGAAATAGAGTAAATTGTCGAAAATGAGAAGGGCCGCATATACTGGAACTTCATATTCTCGACAATTGTTTCTGTTGCGCACTTGAGGCCTGACATAGTTCTCCTGGACTTCGAGAAACGAACCATGTTCTTTATCGAATTTTCGGCACCAGCTGACAAAAATGTCACAGCCAAGGAGAAAGAAACGAAAGAGAGGTAAAAAGACCTTATAAGGGAGTTGCGACGGTTATACCCGGAATATTCTGTCAAGCTAATCGTCTTGATCATCGGCGCTCTTGGAGGTGCCAAGGTTTCACTGGTTAATAACCTGAAAAGTATCCGTGCGTGTCAACAAAATGCTGAGATACTTGCGGGGAAAATGCAGAAGGCGGTCGTCCTTGGGTCGCTCCGTGTCCTCAGGGTGCACGAGACTTTTGCCGGATCATCGTATTGAGTTCGTCGCAGACTCTAACCACCTATCTCACGGTCGTGAGACGTGGTTACAGCTGAAATTTTACCGCGATTTCGCTGGGAGCGGGTGCAATTTTTCAGATTAAAACCCGCTTCTAGCGAAATCCGGCGATTGTCCTTTTAAATATATATATATATATATATATATATTTATATATATATCTTGCAATAAGAGGAAGTTTACTTCACATGCGTAACGCAAACTACCTGCAAAAGTGAATCGGATGAGAACAGAAAACTGCATTTATTCAATAGACCTCGTAGACTCTTAACGTCGTAGCCTCTTTATGTCCTAGACTGTTTACGTCTTGGCCTTTTCACGTTGTGTACTCTTCGAGTCGTATACTAAAGGTTCGCATTATATTTTTATTAATTATTAAAAAAGAATCTGGCACTACTTTTCACAATTATCAATAGCACAAACGCTTCTTTAAAAAAATCATTCAAAAAGTAATATTATTGTGTGCCACAAGAATGGGTCATAGAGTTGGTAAAAAGGTATAGCTATTATATTTCTGAAAGCTTTTAAGTCTTTTTTTAATCTTTTTTTAGGAATTAGGTTTTCATTAGTCTACATTAAAAATTCTGTTACGCCTTTTTATTTTCGGATTGAAAATGAACCTCAAAACAACTTTGAGATCAATACTTGTAAGTGCCCTTCTCGGAATTATTATTATTATTTATATTAATATTATTAATCGGAGTCTCGCAGTCAAATTAAACAAGCGGGTACAGATTGTTAACCGATTTTCATTTTTTGTTTTAGATTAATTCTGCATTAAATTTATAAAATTTCATGAGAACCGAGTTTTTATGGAAGATTTTTTTCTCTACAATATGACGTTCAAAATGAATGAAAAATTATAAAAATGTAAAGCCAATCATTTGTTCAATAGTCAAGATTAGAAAGTGTTACGAGCAAACCCAACCTAAACTAAATTTTGGATTTTCTCGAAATAAAGTAGCTCGAAATATTATTTCAAGCTACGTTAATTCAGACTCCATACAAATTACAATGTCTTTCCTTGTTTACTCGTAACCTGAAGGCTTATTATCGGAACGCTTAAGTGGCATTCCAAGCTCCCGAGGACTAGCAACGAGCCAACTTGCCGAATGAGGAAGGCATTGACTTAAAAGAATAATTTTAATTAAAAATTAAAATTATTCCCGGATGAATGCTACATTTCTTTTTTTGTTTACAGGTACTTAAAAATTAGGTTTCCTCCCCCAACCCACTTAATGATGTGAGGGTGGATTGCGGAAGGAGGATCTGTGTATGTGTTAAATGGATGGTGCGAACCTGGGCCTAGACCAGAAATAAAAATGACCACGAAACATTATACTGAATTGAGTTAAGGGAAGGCTAGATTAATTCAAAGGGATCGATTCCTAAAAACCTAGATTAAGATCCGACGCACGGAAGGTAGGATCGTAAAGGGAGCGGTCAGTTTTTTTTCGCGTCCTATTCGACCTACTGAAAAACCAAAGTTGAGATTAGTCTAGGAAAAATCGCCCCTTTTTGAAACTCAAAACAAAAACGAGCTAAAAGAACTAAAGTGGATTAACCAATCTACGCAACGAAAAGGTTTTTGCCCGCTTTGTTGGCAAGAAGAAAAAATATTAGGAAAACCAAAATCACCTTCGCTCCTTTTTGGTTCCTTTTTTTTCTTTGTTGTGTGTGTTCAACGAACAGCGGTAGAATTAAGACATCTTACGGTGAGCTATATCGATCCCTTTTTTGCTTATATTTTTCCTCTACATGCCTAATACATTCTACCCATTGTACACCGTGCCCATTCTGTTTATCTACATTTTTTGTGTGCACCTGTTATCATGTTGTTTTATTTTAAATAAACTCAGTGTTCGGGAAAAATTCATGGTACAAAATTATTGTCGATATCACCTGCTTCGCGAAATCCCTTTTCTAAAATGTAGGGACAACGAATCTCGGTCGAAAGTAGAGGATACCAACCCACAATAAAAATAAAAGGACGACGAGCCTCTCGCCTTTCTTCAGTTTCGGGGAAGCCTCCCCCACGCGCACCTAGTATACTAGTTTTTTTAAATGATTATTTATCCGGAAGTTTAGGCAGCAGGTAAAGGGGAGGATAAGTGTAAGAAAATTAATAGTGCATTTACTGTACGTGACACACTGATGGTGGCAGCGGTGGGGCTACCCCTGCTATTGTCCCCATTCAGCTACGCTACTACTCTCTGATTTTTTGATGTAGTCCGGTCACTTTGAGCGTGAATATCTCGGAGAGGAAAAATTGAAAGAAAAAATTGTAAACTGCATGTAAATGTGTCTTTATTTCTACGTCAATTACATCTTTAGCTTTTATTGTGAAAAAATCTGGTCAGGAACTGTCATCGTTTATTCTCCGAAAAACACCGGAATAATGTGCTTCGAGTACATAGGTCAACTTTGAGAAGCTCCTGTATTGTCAAATTTGCCTTAAAAATTTCGTCAAAATATACCGAATTATAAAGGCACCTGCGCTCACAAAATCCTCCATCCCGCTCAACATTGTCGCGAAACTCGGCAATCAACAACTGCGAGATAAATTCCTTCAGAGACGTAAGGTCTTTAGAGACTTCTCTACTGAAAACCTCGGGTGGCCGAGCAAAGATAAACACCCTGTTTATCTACGTGAGGCCCTGTCACCTTTGAACCGGAAAATCTACGCCATTGTCCTGGGTCACAGAAGAGACAAATTAATCAAATATCTTTGGATTGCGGGCGGAAAAATATTTTGTCGCAGAGAGGATGGATCTCCACGAATTTACCTGGCTAATCTGCTGACCGTCGAGGGACTTAAATAGCAACTACTGCTTCCTAGTATCATCCTAAGTATATATGTCAATAAATATAACATAACTTGTCAATTAGACCGATTTCCAACTCATCTAGCATACTCAGTAATTTTTTCAATCAAAAATTTGTATTTAATAACACAAAGGTTTCTCAGTTATTCCAACTGTGCTAATGGAATTTATCATGTTCTACAAAAACATCTGTTAAGTATACCATTAAGCCATTTCCCTTTCAGGGTAGGCGTGACACTACCCGATTCGGATAGTGTTTCTAGGTGGATAGTTTCTTGTAGTAAATAACTACAAGTGTGGGCTCACCACACTCACAATGGGCCAACAGCACGCAGTATTCTCGAATGGTCACCCATCCAAGTACTAACCGCGCCCAACGCTGCTTAACTTCAGTGATCGGACGAGAACTGGTTTTTTCAGCGTGGTATAAATCAAAGTAATCCTGACTATATTGTGTTTTATTTTTCATATTATTAAAATATTATTAAAATATCTAAAAGAATCTTCAGTGGTACTGAAGCATGAGAGTCATTTCAGCAACTATTTGACTCTGCCTAACCCTATTCGTAATTACTTAATTTGGGCTCTGTTGGTTATTGATCATGTTATTTCTATTACAACTATCTTTTCCTATGTGCTACCATTCTTGCAGCTAACTTGCAAGTTAAAACTTACCATTTTACATTTTC
Source organism: Andricus curvator (assembly GCA_932195095.1). Classification (NCBI taxonomy): domain Eukaryota; kingdom Metazoa; phylum Arthropoda; class Insecta; order Hymenoptera; family Cynipidae; genus Andricus; species Andricus curvator. Next base: position 13,315 of record CAKNYM010036768.1, on the reverse strand, counting down.
AATGGATATCTGAAATAATTCGCATGTTAACTTTATAATGCTTATTGCTATAATAATTTTTACCTTTATATGTGCCTTATTCCCTATTTTCATCTGTAATCATGTGAACTGGATTTTGTTGCTTATCGTATTTCAGACACTTCTATATTTAACTATACTTGAACGTTTCTTATCACTGTCAAATGAAAAACCTTAAATATTTGTTACGTTAACGCTCAGTCTTTACCTGCCCATTTCCACGAATTCAAACATCATTTTCTGTCCTGTTCCTACCATATCATAGCTGTGTCTGACACCTGGCTTACGCCTAACATTCCATCTAGCCTCATAGCACTTGATCATTACACACTTTTCCGCAGAGATAGAGATGAAAGAAGAGGGGGTGGGGCCTGTCTCTACATTCATGCCAGCTTAAGGGGTGTACAGATTGAAATGAGTCCTCCTGCCAATTACCCTATTGCTGAATACCTTTTTATCAAGGTATCTTCGTCTCATGACAGCATGTTGGTCGATGTGATTTACAAACCTCCTAATGTCTCCTATTGTAGGGAACTTGAGACTGATATTTTTGACCTCATACCAAATTATAATAACATTGTACTTACTGGCGACTTGAACGCAAATCTTAATGTCACCAACAATTCAACTAACTATTTAAAATCAGTAGTGTTCTCCGCCGGATTATCTATAGTTCCATATAATACCACGCACCACAACGATCATTCTAGTACATGGATTCACATGATGATTGTTGATGATCTAGACAAGGTATTTTCTTCTACTCAACACTCAATCTCATTCCTCTCAAACCACGACCTTATCAGCATTCAATGCCAGTTCTCCTTTGATCCTTCCTCTAGTATATCTTCTCTGTCTATACGCAATCTCAAAAATATAAATAAAGCCGAATTTCTCGAACACCTCTCCACTTATGATTGGAAGAGAATTTTTATTGAAAAAGATATAAATAGAAAGGTTATTTGTCTAACAAAATTTTTATCTTCAGCTTTTGACAAATTTGCGCCTCTTCATACCCTTAAAGCAAAAAATAAGTCCACTCCTTGGATTACATCTTATATCAAAGACTTGATGAAAGAAAGAGAGAAAAAACGTAGATTGGCTAAAAAAACAAAAAATAGTATTATTCAAGCCGAATTTCGTAAACTGAGAAACTTAGTTTAAACCAAAATCAGGGATTCATATAATCAATATATTTACAATTCTATTAAAAACAGGAATAAAAATGAAAACATCTGGTTTCTCTTAAGATGACTTGGACTTATTCCTCCAAAACACTTGGCTCCTGATAACAATTTTTCACCCGCAGATCTTTTAACAGCCTTCACTAAAAAATCCATACTCCTTGCAAACAGCACTCCTTCCTCTTTCGCAGTTCCCTCTACCTTTGATGATACTAAATTATTCTTTTCTGACATATCGCAAGAAAACCTACTTAAAAAGCTCTTAGAGGTATAATCAAATGCTCAAGGTTCTGATGGTATTTCAATTAAAATGATTCGCTTAGCTTTACCAGTCATGTGTCCTATTCACTTGCATATCTATAACGTAGCTATACAGGTGGGAATATTTCCTGATACTTAGAAAGAGGCGATCATTCACCCTGTTCCTAAAATTTCTAACCCTACCTCTCCCAAAGATTTCCGCCCGATATCCATCCTCTGTGCCTTGTCTAAACCTTTCGAATGCATTGTCCATCAGCAACTTACAGCACATATTGAAACTAACAATTTATTGGACCCAATGCAATCTGGGTTTCGTGCCAGGCATAGTACTCTTACAGCTACACTTAAAGAAACTTCTGACCTCAAACTGGCAATTGATAGAAGAAAAATAACGGTTGTTGTCCTTTTTGACTTTTCTAAGGCGTTTGATACAGTTAACCATAATTTACTATTGTCTAGGCTCAAATCACTTCACCTCTCAAATATGGCTGTGAAATGGTTTGAATCTTATCTTATTAATCGTTCTGAAAGAGTACAAATCAGCAATGGCGAGCGTTCTGACTGTAGGGAGGTTAAGAGTGGTGTCCCTCAAGGTTCCACGCTTGCACCTACTCTATTTAATATTTATACATATGAACTTGGTAGTGAACTTCGACACTGCAACTATCACAAATATGCTGATGATTTCAAGCTTTACCTCTCCGTGCCTAGTGCCACTCTTAAGAGCTTACTTCAAAGGATACAGGAGGATACTGATTTGGTGGAGGAGTGGGCCTTGACAAACGTTCTCACTCTTAACCCTGCTAAAACTAAGGCTATAATCATAGGAACTTCTTCCTCTCCTTCATTCGCAACAATTGCAACCTTGCCTCCTCTCTTGATCGACGGGCGTCTTATCCCCTTTGTGGATTCTGTGACTGATTTGGGCTATATTCTTAATCGCTCTCTTACATGGAATGAACACGTTGCGGATATCTCAAGGAAAACCTTTAGAGTCCTCCAACAGCTTGACAGGAATAAAGAATCACTTCCTACTTCAACGCGTATCCTCCTAGTTAAAAGCCTGATCCTTCCTTTCTTTGACTACGACTGGGTGGTATATGACGATATTACTGACGAGCTGAATGCCAAGCTTGAGCGTACGCTAAATTCTTGCATTAGGTTCATCTGTAACATCCCCAAGAGTGAACATATTACCCAGTATAGAGAAAGAGCAGGACTCCTTAACGTCACCAAAAGAAGACAATTTTTTATGGGTAATTTACTTTATAGCCAATTCAGTAATGAAGCTCCGCACTATCTTCTCAACCTCTTCCATTTCATTGATAAAGATCAACCAACAAATTCCAAACTCCGTGAAAGGAAAACAGTATTAAAAATACAGCCACACCGCACGTGTAAAATGCAAAGATCCTTTGTTATTCGTGGTGCTCGCCTTTGGAACAAACTACCTATAACCATTAGAACTGCACCTTCACAATTTCATTTTAGCAAACTTCTTTTTAGTTACTTATTCAACACATCAAATCCCACCCTCGAAATCACACATTGGTAACACTTAAATTCATAATTGAGATATATATGAGTATGTGTATGAATGCGTATTCACTTCTAAGTATGTATATTTGCGTATGTATATTTATAGTAACCTTCTATTGATATCCCGGATCTAATTTTTTGTATCATAGTTTGGTTCTTTACCTTTGTTAATATCTATTTTTGATTTCAATCGTCAAATCGATCGCCGTCACATTTTAATTTTCATATTTATCACCTGTTTCTTATACGGCTATTTAGCCCTAGGAACTTTTCATGAATAAATACAAAAACAAACTTTAAGTTCAATTTGAGCATGTGGGTCTCCCCCTCTGTAGGGGTACGTTGAGGCGTAAAGCTTCTGTTGCCTACGTCCAGGGGGAGGCTAATTATTTTCTCTGCCCATAGGGCGAGAAATATGAAGAATTCACATCCAAATTTTTTTATTTGAATTGTTTTACAACCCACACTCTCTGGACCTGTGAGAATGTTCTCTTTTCTCCAGGCCCGTTGATGAGGGCGAGGTTTATAACCCTATGCGATAGTCTTTTCACACTGCAATCATAGAATACACAAAAAAAAATAAAAACAACAGAGAAGTAATGTCACGGAGCGTTAATTGAACTTCAAGTTCAATTTGAGCTTGTGGGTCTCCCCCTCTGTAGGGGTACGTTGAGGCGTAAAGCCTCTGTTGCCTACGGAAAGGGTCATGCTAATTATTTTCTCTGTCCATAGGGTGAGAAATAGGATGCATTCATATCAAAACCTTTTTATTTGAATTCTTTTACAACCCACTCTCTCTGGACCTGTGAAAATGTTCTCGTTTCTCCAGCCCCGTTGATGAGGGCGAGGTTTCTAACCCTATGCGATAGTCGTTGAAGGTACACTCTACTGATGTTTGAATGCTGAGGTCAGTAAATGTCGAGATAAAACCATGTCGGACGCCCCCGATAAAGTTGTATTGAACAAAGACCTTCAATCTCGGAAAAGGAGAAAAATGTGCGGTGCAAGGCACCAGAAGATAGCGTGTGTACGGCCAAACCCGACCATATATCATAACCGGACCTCCTCCGTCAAAAAAACGATTCCTGTGTGCATAGTTTGCCCCACGATTCGACCCGTAAACCCGGTGCCTGCAGTTGCCCCCGCGCCTTTTTGGAAGAAAATCACCGTAGCCGCGTGATGGAGTATCTAGAACGCGAAGTCGAACCTGTCGCAGGTGTGGTGCGCCTTGGTCCTCCCTTAGAAATTGACCACTGAGTTCTAGCAGAGGACCCTCCCAATCCTAGCCCGCTTTAACCGATTGATTTCGATAAAAATAAAATAAAAATTCCGATGTTGTGAACTTACGTTACCCCTATCTTACGAAGAAGAGAAAAGAATAACTAAATGCCACCCTTCGTCACTGAATTAGTTTTTGATTGGAACACTGCGCCGATTTAGGAAACTAAATAAAGAAAATAAAATAAAAATTCCGGTGTGGCATGCTCTCACCACCATTGGCCTCCGAAAACAGAATATGCCTTTTGAAAATTAACTCCCTGTCCAATGGTCAACAACGAAAGACAAAAATTTGTTGAGGCATTTGACCATCTCTTGTTGTTTCTTTTAGTAACGAGGCTTATCCTGTCTTGGACTTCCTTCCACTCCCGAAGAGAAAGTCTAACGCAAACTCTTTTTAGGTTTCCAGAATGTATCAACCGGTTTTACAAATAAGAGCGAAAGGGAAATTACAGAATTTTGCCCATATTGGACCCTTAGGTACAAGCGCATTCAAGGCGACGTTGTCGGGTTTATAGCTATGACCTCTCCTCAAAAATTTTAAAGTTTCGTATTACAGTATTACAGAATCTGGTAAACTCGAAAAAACGTGTTAGTCTCTTGGCGGTCTCAGACCTGAAGGGTCATTCTCGAACCCAATAATAAAATTTCTCCTAATTCTTAAAATATTTTAAATTTTGTTTTCATGAAAATTATTTAAAGGGGAAAAAAATGTGTCTTAAGTTGAGTCAATGTTTCAAAAGTTATATTATGTGATTACTTAGTGTCGTCCGAACCAAGCCTCCATCTACGTAGATGTAACCATAATAATACATAGGAATGGAAGTATTGCAGGAAAGGGAGATGGAAGGAAAATTACGAAGGATAAGTTTTTAAAAATTATTTAGTTGATTCATAAATATTGATACAAATTCGTTATCAATTTAATGATTTTTGATTTTCTGACTCAGTTTTGGCCCCTATCCGTGGCCGGAATATTATTATTAAAAATTAATTTAAAAACAAAATTTGTTTGCGGTTTGAAGAATAAAATTAAATAAGTTTCAACCCCTATCCGCGGTTGAAATTGCATTATGTTTAAACTGCAAAATTTAAAAACATAGCAATTTTTGAAAAAAATTACACATTATAATTAATTTAGGTCATTTAAACCGTTAAATGCATAAATTATAAAATGTATTGTCTAAGGCAGGACTGATTCATATAGCCTTACTGATGAGTCCGATGAGTCAGTCCAGGACGAAACAAAAATAATCCAGAATTTAATTTAATTTAAAAAGAAAAATTATATAATTCTTAAAAATTGATTGCAGAACAAAAATAAATACTAACGACCCTAATGCCAATTGAAAAAATCTTCTTTACAAAATGAACCACGCCTGGCTTTTGATTTCCCTGCTCCCCTTTTCCACCATGAAGGACGAAGAAGAAGAGTAACACCTAGGGGATGCCTCCGTCAAGGTTGAAGCCTTTTCCACCAACGAGAGATCCTTGGACGACTTAGAACAACAGATCAACAAATTAATCATACAACGTCGTGTCGAGGCCCATCATCTGACGCTGATCCAGTGTTCTTATATCGGCCTGGTCCTACTCGCTATTGGTTTATGCTGTTGCTACTACCACCCTTGTACCAGGGATGAAATCGATAAGCATGAGCAACTCTGCTTGTGAGAAGACACCCGCTGTGTCGCCTAGGGTTGCTGTACTAACCTCACCGCACGCCAACCTACTAACATCAAGACTGTCGATTCGACTGCCCACGCAGACACTACAACCATGTTAAAGCCAAGACTCATGTAAGCCGTATATTTAGTGTATATGTGTGTTCATGGGAGCACGGATGACTGACGTTAGTTTTCACTTTTTTTCCCTAGGGTTGAAAATTCGATTGTCGACCCGCTCCACAGGCATCTCAAGTCGAATTTTCGATTATCGATATGATGAAAAATTGTATGCATGACTTGAGCCGAGTCTATTGAGACTTTTTTTCTGTTTCACAGGATTTTACAAGGTTTTAGGAAAAAGTTCGAGTCAGTTAAAATATACTTAGGAACCTTTAACACTTGAAATTAGTTTTTATTGTCTAAATATTTCGTTTATCAATTCCTTTGGAAGACTTAAACCCATTTATCCTTCAACCTGAATTTCTCGAAGCTATAACTCTCTGCGATGTTTGTATGAAGATGGAGGAGGCTTATTTAATAAAAGGAATAAGAATTTTTTATATAAGCTATTTACGTGAATAACTTTTGCGTATGCTGTGTAAACCTTGTAGGTCCAGTTAAATATTAAAAATGAAATTATTAATTTCACAAAATCTATGAAACCATATTTTTCAGAACTGATCTGAACCCTAGATAAAAAATTGTCTTTTTTTTTCTTTTCTTTTATATTTTTAAACAAGAAGATTAATTTTCTACAAAAAGAGATGAATGTTTAACAATAAAAATTTTTTATACAAAAAAATATTGAGTTTTAACTAAAAATGGATAGTTAAAATTTTACTTCAAGAAATAACCTTTAAAAAAAGAAAAGGGTATTATCAACAAAATAGTTGAATCCTCAATAAAACAGATTAATTTTCGATCTAACATTTGCATTGTTTTTTTTTTCTTCAAGAAAGTAACAAAAATTTCGGGAAGCGTTCAATTCCAAATTGATTAATTACAAATCCTTTTGACCAGAAATTATGCAACTAGTGAGTCTTTCAATTTGATATTCTACGATATCGAAGAATTTAAAAGACGACACAATTTTGAACGTTTAAAATTGAAACCAAAGAATTCAGAATATTTAAATTCAAACTTCTTCAATTCAAAACTACCAAAGCTTTCAGTATGAAATTTTGCATCCCGAAAAGTTTAATAACGAAATTATCCTGACAAACTAATATTTGTTTGCATCAGGTATCATGAAATATTTGTTCGCATCAGACAGGAACTCCTGTCCAATTATTTGATAAAATTTTTAAAAATATTCGTGGGTTAGTTTCTTAAGTGAACGCTTGATGATTGAACCAAAATTTAGTAAAATTTAGACTAATTTTTGTGATAATTTATTTTATTGTATACATGTTTCGTGATTATTAAACATATATTCATAGCAACGAAACTACACGCAAATTTTTTTTTATAAACTTTGCACTTATGCAACAAATTTAAAAAAAAAACTTCCCAAATAAAAGGTTTTGTAGAAACATTTTAAATTACAAAGAAGTAGTAAAAGATATTAATAAACTAAGAAAAAATGCAAGATAACTATTCTGCACTATTAGAATGCGGTAGTACAAAACTCTTTTTCTCCTTGATGATTTGAGATTGACTCCAGTGCCAAGTTTTGAAGTCTGTCATACATGATAAAAGGTAATTATTCAATTTGGAAGATCTTGAGTTTGACCTTTTCAATTCTGATAAATTGAAATTTAGATCTGCTAATTTTCGTTATTTTCGCTCATTTGAAATTACCTTATCCTGGTTATTTTAATGTGGAAAATTCGAAAATTCAGAATTTGAAAATTTTGTTAATCATAAATATATAAATTTTCGTATTATTCAATTTTAATCATTAGTATATTTTCCAATTTTATAATCTTAAATTTTTAATGCATTTAAAAAGAACCCATTTTTCTCAATGTTGAAAAACAATAAGAAAGAAAAAAATAGACTCGCATTTCGGATATCTAATAAAAAAAAATGAAATTATATATTAACACCAAATTGTTGAGGTGAATAATTTTTTTTAAATAAGTCTTTCATACAGTTAGGTACATTGAAACACCGCGACCGCTGCTGCAAGATTCTATATCCAATTTTCTAACTTTCTTTTATTGCACTATTCCACACGGAAAATACCGTATTCTATACCTAATTTGAAAAATTGTTCAACTTGATTGGTCTCTAGGTTAATACTTCAGTATTAGTTATTTATTTGCTGTTACTTCTCTGTTGAAGATAATAGTTGTAGGTGCCTATGTAATCTAATTTAATTTGCTATTTCAAAGATAAGACAAAGATACTTTTTAAATGCTTCTCTCGAAACTACCTTATTGTACAATAACTACAATTAAGTGGTACAATTAATTAGTTTACAGTTACTCAACACTAATTAAGTTAAATTCCCTATAATTGATGTGAGAGCAGTATCCCTTGCCATTTTATAGCCGGTTATTATTTTTGTTTCTTCATCTGAATCTCGTGGATTCTGTGCAGCAATTGTGATTTTCGAAATCCTCAATTCGTATGACTTCAATATATACGGGAAATACAGTCACGAGCTGAAATAAATATATAGTATAATCCAGGCGCGGATCCAGAGAAGGGCTTCGGGGGGGGGGGGGGGGCACCCAAAAAACACCCTTCCCCCTCCACTCTCAAGGTGGAGGTTAATAATAATTTTGAAGTTATTTCTTCGCTTTGAATTTTTATTATAAATTATATAAATATATTATTCATGAATGTTATAAATATATTAATCATGAATGTTTAAATATAATTAACAAATGTTTAAATAGGAACCATATTTTTATATTTACAAGCTGCGTCTTGTATGTCCTGGTTTAATCATTAATCAACAAGTATAAAATATTCATAAAATTTTAGAAGTCAAGCATAAACTATAAAAAGATTATTTTCAAACAACAAAATTTAGGCGTCTATTTTCACTCTTTGCGAAGTTTGGTAGTTTGCACGTCGGGTTTGTCGGCAGCAGAGGCGAGGTTTTTTTATTTCAATACCTAAATTAGTAGCAAGTGCGTTCACACGTATCCATACGCCCTGTTGAAAATAGTCATTCGCATTCAGACGACGCTCTTCGAGAATGGATATAGTGTCAGCCACGAGATCAGCAGCGTTCTTCAAATCGAGGTTGACTTTCTGCAATTGTTTGCTTAGAGGAAGAGACAAAGCAAGAACATCGCTCAGGCAATTCATCGCTACCAGAAATTCGCTATCGCAAAGGGATGTTGCTAAAGATTTAGCTTTACTAGCTGTGGCACTGTCTTGCCATGTGGAAATTTCTTCTAATGAGTCCAGAATTTTTGGAAGATCCGTAAAAAACTGGATAGTTCCATCATGTCGATCCACCCATCTAATCTCACATAATTTGGTTAATTGATGCTTGAGGTGGCCTAAAAGTACTTTGTTGCGCTTAGGGGACGCAGTAAAGAAAGAAATTACTTCTTTCATTACACCTACGCTATTCCGTACTGGTACCACTTGAGAAGACTTGGACAGTGACAAGTTTAAAATATGATTCTTACAAGAACATTTTAGTGCATTGATACACTCTTGTTGCACCTCAGTCACAGCACCCTTTCGTTCAGACAGCATCACCGAGCAACCATCTGTTCCAATTCCAACGCAGCGGTCCAAGGGTAGAGACAGTTTTCTCAACTTCCGTAAAACTATTTGTCCAAGGGCCTTTCCTGTTAGCGAAGATTCTTTCCCATCCTCAGCTAATGACGCTCTGGTTAACTGAACATCTTCTTCATCAGAGATGATCTCTTTAATCTCATCAGCAGCGGCGCTCACAACGTCTTGGAATGCATCGATGAAGCCCACGAAATCCTCCCTTATTTCCTGCGAGTTGTGAGTATATCTCAGAATAAGGCTTATTTGAGATTTGTGGCTTAAGTCAGTGGTCTCGTCAAATAAAATCGTGAAAAGATTAGATGATTTAACTCTGTTCACAATTATTTCTGTAATTTCTTGACCACAACAACTAATAAGATTATTCTGGACAGTCTTACTAATATATGTAGCCCGAGAAGAAGTATTCTTCAAGTGATTCTCGAGGTTCTTATCACCAGAGGCTATACGGAACGACAGCAGTTCCTTAAAATTACCCTGATTCACCGTACTTTCTGCCGTGTATCCTTTTTCGATGAAATTTACATTGCCGTCGTCCCTATGTCCTCTAAGCGGAATATTTTGCCGACCAAGAAAAATGATACTTTCCAAGATTGGCTTTAATCTGTCTCTGTTTTCTAAGATTTCAGATAAATGCTTTTGATTGACCTGACTCATCACGTCGCGTGCAGGATTATGATAAGATGCGAGAAATTCTTTTCCGGCTTCTAAGGCACTTTTATGATAAACACGTTTGCTGTGAGTCTCCAGATCCCCGTCCTTCCCAGTAAGTTTTGCAAAATGAGTGAGAGGCAAAGTGACCAATTTCATTAAAGGAGTTGCATTGTGCCTGCCTTCACCAGATGGATTTGTGAACCAGGGGCAATACTTACAAAAAAGTCCCTGCTTTTTTACAGAAAACACAAGCCACTTGTATTTCTCAAAATGTTGGCGATTTACAGTGCGTTTTACTGTTTTTCCAAATTTATTATGTTCGGAAAATGGAAACTGAAAATCATCGGGTGCTTTCCAAGGTTCCTCTAAAAGTTTACACTTCGTGAAGTCATCAATTTTTTTACCGATGTAGTTTCCGATGTCGTTGTCAATATCAACTATGGTATCCGAAAATTTTTAATTAGACTGCGGACATTCTGGTCTTCGAGCTTCTGAAAATACAACATTAGACGAACCCACCACTGGACCATGCATTTCTTCAACCAGAGAATTAGGAAATTCAGATGATTCCACAACTGCATTCCCTGAATTATGTGAAGATACCACTACCATATTTTCTGAACTTTCTGCTTCAGAAACTTCCCCCACCAAATCAGGATTAACAATTGCAGATGATTCTAAACCTATATTATCTAAATTATCAGAAGATACCACCACCATATTTACTGAATTATTAGCTTCAGAAACTTCCTCCACCACACCATGCTTTCTTTTTTGAAATAGTTCTTCAAGGGTTTGGTTCCTTAAACGTTTCTTACTACCAGAACTTATCTAACAAATAAAAAAAATTATGTATGTACATTAAAATTTTATCATGATTTCAAAAATATTTTTTTTATTTCAATAAACTAAAGAATTATTTTCTTAAATTTTAACACAATTACTAGGATGGCCGTTTCAATCGAGGCCAAAATTCCCGGTCATTTCCCGGTTTTTTTTCGGTTCACAAAATTTCTTCACGCTCACTGAAATTTAGATTCGAACCTTTGAAGCTAAACATTTTTTCGTTTGAATTTATAAATACTAAAGTTCGAATTGAAACACTCAACGTGGAACTCTTTTCAATTTTTAACTTTCAGAATGAAAATTAACAAATTTTTTCATTCAAATGTTCAATAATTTACATATGTCAAATGGAAGCTTTTAACACTTTTCAATTAAACAATTTTAAATTAAATGCCGTTAAACTACAAAGTAAAATATTTTAAACTTTTATAAATTATACAGATCAAAGATTCAAAAATATATAAATCCAGGTAATTGGTTAACTCATAGGTAGTGGCGTTCCTGGTTCAAATCCGGGTTGAGGCAGATTTTTTCTTGTTCTTAAAAAATTATTTGTCTGAAGTTATCGTTTTAACGATTAATATCAGCCATTTCACAATGTGTGTCCCTTATTTCTGTATTTAAAATTTTGATTTTTACTGTTTTAGATAATCTATTACCTCTATTCCTATTAATTCGATAAAGAATCTAAATTTCGTAAATTATTGATGTATTTCTTGAAATTCCCTGAAATCCATTGAATAAGTAATTTATGAAAATCCCTTGAAATCTTTCAAAATATCCTAAAAACAATATAGGCCCTATAAATTCCTTCCCAATTGCGCGAAATTTTAAGAATTTTTCCACAACCATATGAAATTGAACATCCCTCGACATTTTTTATTTTTTTTATTTTTTATTTTATTTATTTAATTTAATTTGATTTGATTTGATTTGATTTGATTTGATTTGATTTGATTTGCTTTGATTTGATTTGATTTGATTTGATTTGATGTGATTTGATTTCATTTCATTTAATTTCATTTCCTTTCATTTCATTTCATTTCATTTACTTTCATTTCATTTCTTTTCATTTCATTTCCTTTCATTTCATTTCATTGCCTTTCATTTCATTTCCTTTAATTTATTTTCATTTCATTTCCTTTCATTTCCTTTCATTTCATTTCCTTTCATTTCATTTCCTTTCATTTCATTTCATTTCCTTTCATTTCATTTCCTTTCATTTCTTTTCATTTAATTTCATTTCCTTTCATTTCATTTAATTTCCTTTCATTTCATTTAATTTCCTTTCATTTCATTTCATTTCCTTTCATTTCATTTATTTTATTCAATTTATTGATTTATTCGATTCTGATTTAATAAAAAAATCAAATTAATCAATAAAATCAAAAAATTGAATAAAATTACTAAAAACAATAAAATCATGATCAATAAAATGAACAACATCAATCAAATCAATAAAATCAAAATTTCACTGATCATGATTCGATTGTATCGATTATAGTGATTTTATTCAATTTATTGGTTTTATTGATTTATTTGATTGTATTTTCCAATGAAATCAACAAAATAAATAAAATGAATAAACTAAATAAAATAAATGAAATAAATGAAATAAATGAAATAAATGAAATAAATGAAATAAATGAAATAAATAAAATAAATGTGTAACGATCGCTTTAGTTCACGCCTGAAGGTAGGCCATATGCATACACAGGAGATACCCGACGCAGTGGTAGTCATCCAACAGGCAATAACAGTTCCGCGCAATAACGCCAGGTAGCGCTAAGTCGGTTCTCTCACGACCTACCTCAACGGTAGAGGATATAAAAAGGGAGGAGAGACCCAGAAAGGCACTCTCTCGAGTCGACTACGGGAAACCTAGTCGACTACCGGACGACCAGACCACACGGTGTATGCCCAGGAAAGATCTACGTCCGCAGTTTTTTTTTGACATCCAGGTACGCTGCTACAGGCTCTGGATATTACTTTTTGATTTCCTCAGGGTACGCTGTACCAGGCTCCTGAGTGCTTTATTTTCTGTTATTATTTTTTCTGATCTCTTGGGTACGCCATACCGGCTCCAAGATTGTATCTGTATTCATTTTTTTGTGTATTTCTGGGTACGCTATCCCAGGCTCCAGTTTATTTCTTTTTCAGGTATCG
>CAKNYM010036767.1:2216-17809 GCA_932195095.1 Andricus curvator | reverse complement strand
CAGTTGTGTTATGAAATTGGAAGTGGTATTCTCGGGAAAATATTTCATACTACTATTGCTTGGTAAAATAAGGTAAAATTGATCGATATTCATTTTTACAAGTTTTTTAAATTTGAGGCTGGGATCCACGAATTAAATTTGTCAGGATAACCTACCCACTTGACAAGAAATTGTTTTTTGTTTCCCTTGCCTTTAGTCTGTAATATTTTTTCAATTTGAAATTCGTCCTTCTCAATGTTTTTATTTTTGACACCAGTCAATTCTTGTTCGTAAAAAACACCTTCTATTTCTTCTCCAGCTAAATCTTTCAACTCATACATGTAAGGTGCTTGACTTCTTCCTGCAATGACCCTCCTTACAACAAACAATTCCTCACTCCAGCCAGACTGATAACCTTTCTCAAAGACACCCTTCTCACGACTGATTCTGACATTGTCGTCAACACTGTATTTAGGCTTTCTTTTGGACTTTTTTTATTTAGAAAAACGACGCTGAATATTTGCTCGAGCTTCGGCTGCATTCGATAAATTAACTTCAGATGGTGTCATTCTAATACTAGAATGTCTAGCATTATTGTAAACACTCACAATTTGTTGTAAAACATCAATATATCGTCGAGTATTTTTGTGTGTAAAATACCTCCACATACGTTCCTTGAGTGTTCGGTTGAAACGTTCGACTACGGCTGCTTTAACGTTAGAATCCCGCATTACGCGGAATTTTATCCCATTATCAGTCAGATATTTTTGAAAAGAAGGTCCTAAGAATTCCTTTCCTTTGTCTGATTGTAAACAGAAAAGAGTACGATGATTACTTTTTTGTAAAATACGTTCAAAAGAATTTTTAACTTCCAGTGCTGTTTTATTTCGAAGTGTCTCAACCCAGGCGAATTTACTTAAGATATCAATTACTACTAAGAGATAGCGGTAATTATCGTTATAAGTAGAAACACTTTGCATGTCAATTAAATCACATTCCCAAACCTCATAAAAATTGGAAACTGTGTAATGAGCTATTTGAAATTTTTGTCGAATAGGCCTGTGTAAAGTGAATGCGTCCTGAGATTTCAGCCAATCAAGTACTTGTGTGCGAGATACTTTACCACGTGTATCACGAGTTAATTTTTCTGCTCCGCTGTAGGAAGAAGGATGACCTGGATTGTAGTATATTTCTTCAAGTAGCTTCATTTTAAGATAAAAGATTGCCACTTGGTTAGCATTCCTGAACCAGATTGTACCTTCTCTCGACGGCTACTTCTTCTAATTCTACTGCGACTCCTCTCACGAATTGAATTATTAGGAGTTGTAAGAGTTTTATTTATCCTTGCCTCATCCTCAGTAGTTTCATCATCTGTTATAAGTGATTCTTGGTTTAATCGGTAGTTGATGTCGCGCTGTATCTGCTTAGCTTGAGTCCAATATTCATGATTTTTCACGAGCTCTCGCGGTGTGCCAAGCTCTTGAAGTATACGGGCAAAGTGACTTCTTCCTGGAGGGCTAGCACTTTTTCTATACCTCAATGCATCATTAACGAGATCTGTAATGTTTGAATGTTCAACACGTTTTCCGTCAATGATAACTGAGCCATATTTATCCCATCTTATTCTGTCGGCAAAGTCAGGTTTTGTTAGGTGATTGAGTAATAACGTACTTTTAGATCGAAAAGATTTAGGTACATTAGCTATAATATCCTTTATAGGTATAAACTCATGGGAATCATCATCTGTATTTTCAGAATAATCCATTTTCTCAGCAGTTAATTTCCTATTTTTATCGACAAAAAAGAGAAATTTTTTCAGCACTTGACTGTAGTCTTTCCACCTTTCACGTTCATCGTACGGAAAAGGCGAGAATAAGATTCGACAAAGGGCATGTAAAACTATGGCATTCTTCTTGCCTATTGACTTGCAACCTTTCGACTTCATCACAAATGTGTAACTGGAACTTGACAATCACTGTTTCTCCCCTTTATACCCTTCACTGGTATGTAAACGTACTGATGAGGATCGTCCGGAAATATACTTGTGCGATAGCGACAATTGTCAGGAGTTGATTGTTTCAAGTCTAGAAGTAAATAACCATGTGGTTCAGAAGTTGCATCGTGATAGGCTTCTTGTATAAACCGTGGGTCTTCAGGACAAATCTGGCGCGCAAGATGTTGAATTTGAGCCCGATCTCGAGGATTCTTAAACGTGACAATATAGTTTGCATTTAAAGAAATATCTCTTTGACCATGCCCTTGATGAAAAAGATTTTGAGAAATGAAAATTACACTCAAATTTTTATGATGACTTCCTTTAGTAAAAAGATCTACAATTGTATGACTCGAAGATTCTCTCATTAAATCGACGAGAATTATAAGTTTAGGCCTTGGATCATTTGAATAATCAGAAGATTGTGGTAATCCTTCACGAAACTCTATCTCTTTTCCATATTCTTTATAAGCCGTTTGCCACTCTGAATAATAGAAAATTATTCGGTCAATTAGTGTATCACACATTCCATTGAGATTTCGAAGAAACTTTTTTACAAAGACAGTTTTACCACAACCTGTTGGACCACATATTAGTGACGTGAACGGATGCTTCCAGCGCGTGTCCATGTTGAATAGTGATACATCGTCAGTCAAACCTTGTAATTTATATATATTGATGAATATTTATACCGCTAGAATGAATCTTAGTTGGCGCTTGTACTCATGTTGCAAGTATTTTTTTTTTGCAATTTGCATATTGCTATTTGAAAAAAGTTATTAGTGTCTTGTTTATTTCCTTTTTCAATTAGCTAATTTCCAGCGATGTCAGGGTTTTGAGCTAATACCCCTGACCCAGCACGTCCTTCATGAGCTTATTCGACGTGCCTTTCCACACGCCTAAAATTCAGCTTATAAAGGCGTGTTTCCTACCGCCCCGCCGCCGTCGTCGTCGTCCACCCCCTCGCCGAAAATAGTTTTTCAGCTTCATTCAGGATACGGGTGAAATGGGGCGTTATTTCTCAAGTGTACCCACTCAAAAAGTCAATGTTGTCCGATCTAAGTTAAACTTAGGCAAAGCGTTTTGCTATTGGATAGTAGTTTATGGGGAAAAAATTTTGTTATTCGGATAAGTATTGACCGAGGGGGAGGGGGTGAAAGTTTTGAGATTTTCGTGAATATCGTCTATTTCGGCGATTTTTAACTCTTCTAATAGCGATAAAAAAAATTTCTTCCAGTACAGTTTCGATAGAGTTTTTCACGCCCCTTCGATTGGTGCTACGCATTTTTTCAAAAAATAATTATTTGACCTTCAAAAATGAAGGTCAAAAATAAATTTCACTTTTTTTCGAAATAAGACAGGTTTTTTTGTCTTTTTTTTGGTCTTAACAGAAAGCTTAGGTTTTTTCCTATAAGAATATGTGGTTTAGAAAGTAGGATTCAAGTTTTTAATTTATGAAAATAAGCGTCGAGTACTCCGGTACGCGCATGACGCTGGCGCTAGAGCCCCGCGGCGCATCGTGGTGCCTTCATGATACTATTTTTACGAAAAGTAATCATATATGTAAGTATATTTGATCGCTCCCTGCATTTCACAGGGCTTATACTGCCATTATTTAAATGCCTGCATTTTTTTCACTGATGCATTTTGAAAAAAATGTTGAATTTCGGAAAATCAAGTTATTGAATAAGTGGTCGGGTCGAAAAAGTGGTTTCATGAATTAACTAAAATTAAAGCTTGGAGATTTTTTTATGCTGATGTCTAGACTTCTATCTGCCTTTCTTTCAGCCTTTTGTTTTTTTATTAACAGCTGTTTTCACTTTGTTTTCTACTTTTCGTTTCTTCTCTTTTGGGAAGTAGTCGCATTCCGTGGCTGAGGAAAATTTCTTCAATTGAAGTCTCCCGTCTTCAGTAGGTATAAATGTATGGTATTGCAAAGTCCCTTTGGTTGTCACTGCAGCACCGAATCTGATTTTCAGGTCTTCAGCAGTGGCTTCGTTATCTTCCTTGCTACTAAAAATGATTTCAGTTTCCTTGCAGTACTTCTTTGACCACAGAAATAGGGATGAAGCATCTAGCATGCGAACTTTAGCGGAACATTGTAGGCTAAACCTTGCTGCATTTCGTTTAACATTCGTCCCTATGCCATCACATGCTCCCTTACCATGAGCGGTAGGATGGTAATGCCACTCAGCTGGAATTCCGAAATCTACCTTATGAGCTAGGATATTAGCAATGAGCATGTGAGCATAGGGGCGAATGTTAAACGAAATGCAGCAAGGAAGATCACGAAGCCACTGCTGAAGATCTGAAAAGCAGATTCAGTGCTGCTGTGACAATCAAAGGGACTTTGCGATACCATGCATTTATACCTACTGAAGATGGGAGACTTCAATTGAACAAATTTTCCTCAGCCACGGAATGCGACTACTTCCCAAAAGAGAAGAAACAAAAAGTATAAAACAAAGTGAAAACAACTGTTACTAAAAAAACAAAAGGCTGAAAGAAAGGCAGATAGAAGACTAGACATCAGCATAAAAAAATCCCCAAGCTTTAATTTTAGTTAATTCATGAAAGCACTTTTTTGACCCGACCACTTATTCAATAACTTGATTTTCCGAAATTCAACATTTTTTTCAAAATTCATCAGTGAAAGTAATGCAGGCATTTAAATAATGGCAGTATCAACCCTGTAAAATGCAGGGAGCGATAAAATATACTAGCATATATTATTACTTTTCGTAAAAACAGTATCATAAAGGCACCACGGTGCGCCGCGGGGCTCTAGCGCCAGCGTCATGCGCGTACCGGAGTACTCAACGCTTATTTTCATAAATTAAAAATTTGAATCCCACTTTCTAATCTACATATTCTTATAGGAAAAAACCTAAGCTTTCTGTTCGGACCAAAAAAAAGACAAAAAAACCTGTCTTATTTCGAAAAAAAGTCAAATTTATTTTTGACCTTCTTTTTTGAAGGTCAAATAATTATTTTTTGAAAAAATGCGTAGCTCCTATCGAAAGGGCGTGAACAACTCTATCGAAACTGTACTGGACAAAATTTTTTTTATCGCTATTAGAAGAGTTAAAAATCGCCGAAATAGACGATATCCACGAAAATCCCAAAACTTTCACCCCCTCCCCCTCGGTCAATACTTATCCGAATGACAAAATTTTTCCCCCATAAACTACTATCCAATAGCACAACGCTTTGCCTAAGTTTATCTTAGATCGGACAACATTGACTTTTTGAGTGGGTACACTTGAGAAATAACGCCCCATATATAATGGATAGTGAATGAAATTAGACTATTCATATTATGGACATACATTTTTTATTTAATTATTATTCTTCATGATTGTACATAATAATAATGATTGTGCATTGATCAGGATATTCATAATTTTTCAATAAATAATTGAACAACTATTTTGAAATAAATTAATCATAGAAAAAGGTTTTTTATTAATTTTTTAAATTATAAAAGTGTAGGATCACTGAAAGTGTAGTTTTGTGACCCTATGTAGTGTGAGGGTTGGTTTATTCCACCTCGTCAATGGCAGTTCGGTAATCGTGTAGTATACACATGTATATACGTACCTATATACGTATATACATGGGTATACGTATTTGGTTTATAAAGCCTAAAATATCCAAAATTATACCTGGGCGCCAGCCAGGCCCCTATAGCGAAGTAAAAAAAAGAAACCGATCGATGACCCGGCGATATTTATAAAAAAAAATCTCAAAAAAAAAAAGAAATAGAGAAAGCCTGAAACCTAAAAAAAGGAGAAAAGCTAAAGGAGCAAGAAATCTCGGGGGTGGTTCTTTAGATCTCAGCGACCAAAGCTTTCAAAGAATTTTCAGTCATTACGGTATTTATTAACAAAACAAAAAAAAAAGGAAGGAGAAAACGAAATTTTACACTTTTATCGTCAATTCCCGACAGCTTTCAACGCGTATACTATTTACTAGTTACGATGCGGAAGTCTAACAGAATGAAGGTGAATTGTGGCCACGTGGTGAAAGGTGACGGAAACAGCAAATGCCATTTTTAATTCAACGGAATCACGGTTGCGCACTGACTCGACTTTCTAGGCATGTGAAATTTAATTTTAAAAGAAAAAGCACTCTCAATAAGAAGGGCCAGCGAGGCAATGGGTCGGAGAGTAGTGCAATCCCACCATACAGTCCGCCGATTGCGTCGCTTGCCGAATTACAAAAAGGGTTACCTGAGGCATCTTCGTGAAGTTATGATTTTTCAAATTTTTCAAATCCAAAATCCAATCCGTGTTCGATAAAACGAGAATCCCATAGAAAAATCCAAAGTAACAAATAAATATCCAATAATAATCCGGGGAACGAATAGTGAGGAACGTGCCACGTGCTCCAGACGGAAACCAAGAACGAAAGTGAACGTCTCCATGCGACGCACCAAGACCGTGAACTCGAAGGGTGCTCGCATGAAGGCGTATTCACAACCTCGAGTCAGCGCAACTATCGGTAAAGCTATGAACTAAAGTTTCATCGTTGACTAAAGGTGTGACAATATTCTCTAACAATATTCGCGAAACATTAACATAAATCCTATCGGCACACCTAAAATCACGATTTCTACGCCAAATCCTAAACTTGAGTAGAAACTCGGCGTTTACCGAGTATCAAACTACTGCGCCTAGTGGAGGGACTGTGAACTAAACTGTTACTGACTAAAATTATGAACTATTTGCCGCAACTGAATAGAATAATGTACAGTTTCTTATAAACGAATCTTAATCTACACATAAATCTCAAGATTCATGAAACTTTAACAAGAGAAGGTTTCATGAATCTTGGAAAGTTTCCAACTACAGTTTGGCGGGAAAATTCAAAATAAGTAATGAGAACGGAACATCGCATGAGGCCGGTTAACTAAATTTACGCGGACCTATCCTTGTGGGTTTATAATAATTTTGTTCTGACGCGCCAATAACCTAACCTCGGCCAGACGCAAGCGCGCATGCGCATAAACTGAAATGAGACCTTCCGCGCATTTCGGACGTTTTGTCTCATGAAACCTTTCATAGGTACTTGAATACCTTTATGCTAGATGAAAAGTTCCATGGAGACCTAACCCTAACTAAATTCTAGGTTAACAATATACGTAAGTTACCGAGTTTCACAATTACAGTATACATTCGGTAGTCGTTCCTTACACGTTCGAATCCCGAAGTTGCAGTCCAGTTGATGGTCCAGCCAATGACCGTGAGGCCGCTCTTGTCAAGTTTCCGGTCGGTAGTCGTAGTCTACCTCAAGATGGCGTCACCTGTATAACCATTCCAGCGTGTCAGAATCCCTGGTAATCGTCTGACATGGCGACTCAGCCCTGGTCGTCGTAGGGTCGTTAACTGGTATCGTGACGTCACGCCTCGGGAACGTGGTGCAGTGAGGTTAATGAAAGATGGCGGCCGAAAGCGAGACCAACTATTGGATGTTTGTGGTCCGCCATCTTGTGCTGAGATCGAGAAGATGGTGGCGTAGAATGGTAAGGCCATGATTGGTTGTGGGTGCTTTATTCAGAGTGTGTTAAATAACTCAAGTAGCTGCTACTACCCATCTCTGGCCTCCGTGGTAATTGGTTGGCAATGAATTCCTTGTGACGTCACGCCTCGATAACATGGCTCTAAAGGACCGATGGAAGATGTGACCAGGCACGGTACTAAGTTGGCAGTGAGTTCGAAGTCCACCATCTTGGGTTGAAGTCGGTAACCATGGAGACGTGGGATATCCGAACCATGGTTAATGATAGGTACTTTATACAGGGTGCGTTTATGTCTGCTGGTGAACCACAGATGCGACGATCCGTCTCTGGCTACCGTGGTGTTGTTGTAGTAGGACTCGGATTTGACAGATGGAGGTTACATTTACATGAAAACATACAAATATCGGAAGGTGAATGATCATGAATTACAATTCTTGATGAACGCTCTTGGCCGAGGTGACTTCCGCTCTTGGTCCATGGATCTATTTGGAAAAATTTATTTTTCCAAAACCCTGAATCGGGGTTCAAAATTTAAGTGACAGGTAAGTCAAACTTTACCCTGTCACAGTAGTCATCATATTCATGACTCGCCATGATTTTTTCCGGTGTGATATCCAGAGCTGTTTGACTGCAGCAGAACATTGTATCCTCTAATACACTCTGGTCACAGCGCATTATAGGACCTCCAAATGATTGAAAGATCATTTCTGAAAGCACAAAGATTAAATGTTCTTATTATCAAAAAATACAGAAATTTTATGTAATTAAAATTAAGTGAAACAAGTGTACCTGCACATTTTTCATTCAACGCTGAGATAGTTTTCATGCAAAGCGTAGGAACGAGAGATAATTCATTTTAGCCTTTAGACGTTATAAATAAATAAATTACTGAGGGGTTATCTGTTATTGACCTATCTATACTGTATGTAACCAAAGGGGAGAGAATCATGATTATCAATTAGCCTTCTTTTAGTGTAAACAGGTTTACAGGTTTTATGTTCATTTTTGGTGACTACATGGTGATATTCAGTTCTACGAATGGCTCGATAATTTAAAGTAATCGGGGGAGCCTTATTAACCACAAGATCGCATATAGAGTCGAAGTTTATGATTTGAGAGTTCTTATAATTTAGAGTAATGCCTTTCACTTTGCAAACATGGTGCTGCTTACCATCAGGTGACCGTACTTTAAAGGCATAAAATTTAGGTCCACCCGAGACAAAAGTTTCAATATAACTTCCCGAACCATAAACTTCGAGCTCATCTGTCAGATCCCCTAGCAAACACCCTGTAGCTGGGTAATATTCACCTGCCTCGTTTTTACTAGCAAAAATGACCGAATCCGTATCAAAATAGAGAACACGACGATCCAGTTTTTTCAAATAACCATACAATTTTAAGCGGGCCTGCGCTGTTTTGTATGCGGCTATAACTACATTAGTAATAGGTGATGGGGCTACAGCTTCGTCTTTATACATCCAAGATGTATAAATATTTTCCTGGTCGACTGGTAAGATATTGGTAAGAACTTTATCTGGACTTTCAATAATATCAATTAAAGCTTTTCGGGTATCTAATATTTCGGTTTTGGCATATTTTGACGTTGTCCGAATTTACCCCAGAAAGAATTTAAACAGAGCTTAGCCAGTGATCGTAAACCAGGATTTTTTTTATGTTTTGCGGATCGAGCTGAATGCCCTCTAAATCAAAAATTTTTTTCACATATGCTTTTTTACTCTCCTCGGTGGTACAATCAGAAGGATATCCGCTGGCTTCATGTTTAAGCTTAAAAAATCTATTCATATATTGTACAAAGAGACCACCGATTTTTGAGGTCGGGTCATACTGAGTTGTCTCATATTTCCAAATCTCAAAAATCGATGTGATTTTGTACCCATTTTCGACAGCCACTTTTAGTTCATCAGAAACACATGCCCCCCCTATTTCTTTCTCATTGATACTATCGACATGTGGACAATCTTGCTGTAACTGCAATTCACAGCAAGTTCTGCACAAAGGGAACATCAGTTTACCGTGCATACGAACAGGAAGAACAGGCATATAACTATAAGTAGGTGGTAATACCCTACATTTGATCAGACCCTCGACATTAGTTAAATCATTATCTGGTCCAGTTAAGTCCTTACACTCATCACCAATATAAACTTTTGGGTGACCTATGGGGAATTTTCCATATTTTGATATAAATGGATATAAGGAGCAAACATCCAGATAAGAGATTTTTATATTGTCTCTTGCCTTATAATAGGAAAATGTATTTCCTGTTCTTCCCCCGTAGAAAGCATCGCGAGGATTAAGAGCACCGTGCATTAGAAGAGGATGGTCTTTTAAGAACTCTCTTAATTCAGGATCTCTGGATTTTAACCTATCAAAGTCACACTCCCACATCTCATCTACTTCGTAACCCTTTTCTCGAAGTCGTTCAGTTTGGGCCCGTGTACGCTCAAAACGATCACTCATGCTTTCAGAATTTTTACCGAAACCTGTTCTTTTATGACGATTAGTTTGATTACACCGTGGACAGCCGTGCCAGTAACAACCGTGAAACTGATATACAGTTTTTTTTATTTCTAAGCGTATCCTCATAATAGCCATCAACTAATACACCTTAAGGTAGTCGGTATTCTAGAGTTCGGCCAGCATGAATGATTTCCAAGTCTAATTCACGCTCTACAGACAAAAGCCATTCGATAGCCTTTTTCGACTGTTTATTTGCTAACCTATAACCCCCAGTTCGCAGGACACCAATTACGTCGGACTTTAAATCATTTTTCCTAAAAACTACTGAACAAGCTGATGCAATGGTGACACTTTCGAAAAACGGATCAACATTAGTTACCTTGCTGAATAATTCTCGGAAAGCTAGACAAGCAGTACGAAGAATATCAACGTCATTTATATGGTACGTTCTAATTTCATTTTTTAAAATTAAAAATATAATTAGTTTTATTCAATTCTTCATACCACTTGTTAAAATCTTTACGACCCTCTAAGGACATCGTATCTGGGGAGTAAAAATGTTTAGCTGGTAATTTACCTACATATAGCTCATTCTGCGGTGTATTGAAGAGGTGCGGAAATGTACCTTTCTTTGCCTCTTCTAAACCGAAGGCTGCCGGCATAGCACTTAACGGCATATGTAGATAATTAAGGCTATCAATAAATCGTGTTTTTTTACTTTTATCAAAATTACGCTAGTACCATTTAAAATAAGCTCTGGCGGTTCATTAGTACCTCTATTCTTAATGAGTTCTCTAAGAATGAATTGCGCATCGAAACCTTTCGCATTATGTGCTATGCAAACGGTCTCATCAAAATGCTTCAAATCACGAATAGCGAACTCAGTGAACTGAGCCACAGGATTCTTATCAAAAATATACTGGCGCACACCACACCATTGACATTTTACGTTCGGATCCGGATCGTTCATACAATCTTCACAAACTTGCTGTGCTACACACAAATTAGGTTTGTGAATATTTGTTGATTCGTCACCTTTGACTTCTTCACATTGCTGTGTCTCGAAGTCATAGAAAATGTAAGCCACTTTCTTAGTTTTTGGCTGTCCTCTTTTATCTTTTTTAATTTCTAGGGGTGTCATAAAACAAAAATGATTGATTGGACAAAGTTTTTTACACGTTGCGCAATCAGAGAAGCCACATTTATGTACCTCCCCTTTCTTGGTTTTCTCAGAGTTAAGTAACTTTGAACAACCATTGCAGATTTGCAATACTGAGCAAATACTTTTACCTGTAGAGAGTGAATCAGAAAGTAAATGTTTCCTGAAACATTCGACTCCATAAAAATACCGTCGACAATCCCCACATTTAATATTATCATTTTTTTTATTCATGTCAGCATTTACTTTACATGATGAGGAACTAAAACAAGCGTCACATTTCATTGTGCACCTGTGATCAGTTTGTCTAAAGTAAGCCTTATTACACGGTATACAAAACTTCTGTGCTGCGCCAGCCCCAATTAAATTTAGTATAGCACTATAATGAAAATTTGGATGACCTTCATAAAGTAAATAAATATTGTGCTTGATCTCACTACCTGTATTTGTTATTTCCGAACTACCCTCGTAAACAGCCTTATCTCTCCCTTTCCCGAAATCTTTAAAATTAAAAACAGTTATTGCAATCTGAGATTTTGCCAGATATTTTTGATATGCAATTAACTCAGACAGGCCACATCCAATGTCTGGTATGATCACACCAGCATCTCGAGTTAGCTTTTCAGCTGCCTTAATTTGTGCTTCGAGTTTATCCCTATCGCTTATGCTTCTATACTCTTTTTTAAAATTATTATTATTTGGATCAGACTGACGATTTGCGTTCGCAGTCGCTACTACGATAGCCTGTGGTAGACATGTGTTATTCTTGTTAGCTATAGTATAAACTGATTTTTTAAAAACTTTGCTTGCTAGCTTCTCGCGGCCTTTTCCTGCTATTACGCTTACCCGCGTAATCTCTACTACAAAGGTGTCATCAATATTAAAACGTATGGCACTTTGAACTACTGATTCTACTAATTTCCACAAGTCTTCGAAATGCAAATCTTTAAGGGGTAAAAAGGCTTTCCGGGCAACTCCTTTGCTAAAGCCATCCGATCCAAACACAATGCCCACTAAATCTGTTTCCTTACACCACGAAACTATATAATTATATAACTCGACCGTATTATATTACCATCGACCGTGCTTCACGTTAGAGCATATAGCTAAGACTGACGTTCCACAGAAAATGAAACCTTCCGAAAAATGTTACGGAAGAACACTATTACCTATGACCCTTTCACTTTTCCTATATCATTCCAACGCTTCTACCAAAAAGACCTTTCCCTTTCAAACCCATGGGTAACGGCATATACTCAAATCTAATGTCCATTCTGGAATGGGGCACATTGCCATAATGCCTCCACGGATTTTCTATTTGAAAATCTTTTCGACTGATCTTTAGACCTTGAAACCTGTGAATAACCTTCTTCTTCACCCACTGTGTCATTATTCATGATTTGGTTTTCGTTATGAAAGTATCACTGTGATTTGAAGAATAAAAATGAAAAATTCTAAACATTTGCTTCGATCATAGAGTTATACCTATACAGTAAGGTTCAATTCATATCAGTCATACCCATGAGTGTAAAAGAGATACTCTTATACAAAATCTACCAGTATTTAACTCGCATGCACACTTCCTTATAACAGGTATGAATTTGACCTATATAAAAACTAGCACATACAGATAATTAATTATTAAAGCATTATTCTGATTTGATATTTTAATCTCCACTATTTTTATTTTGAACCAATGATATTCAACCATCACTTATGAATCGTGTCTAGACCTGTATTCCTCCCACCCCATAATGTCTCTTTTCCCTTGTACTTAAGATCTCTGAGTAGTCAGCTAAGAATCAGTTTCTCTGTATCTTTGAAGCAGTACCTACAATGACGCAAACTATGACTCGTGTCGAAAAAGGAACTGAAATTTCCTCTTTCACTGTTACTAATTCTACTACTGGTACTAAAAAAAGAGTTCATATGACGGAAGTGGATGCATCACGCAAGACAAACAAACATCTAATTTTAACCACACTGTACGCACTCAATAACTCATGCAGTAAAAACGCTATTGTTGGTCTTGAAGTGCAGTCAGATGGCAGTTTTCAACCTATTGTAAAAATTGTGTCTAACAAGCTACAAGGAATCACATTTGGGGCGGCAACATGGTCCAAATTCCAGCAACAATTTAAATTCATAAGTACCTACTTTGAATCTGAGGGCTATTCAATGCCAGACCTGGAACCACTCGAGATTAATGACTACATAGTGAAGTTCACGACGTCCTTTGGTGAAAAGACTATTCTTATTGACAAAACACCTGCTTCCGATGGTGATTGTGAGGATGATGAAAATTTTTGTAAAAACAAGAAACAAAAAGTTTTTGTACCTGCAGTGGCTATGAAAAAAGCTAGCTTTATTGGTTTGAAAAATATTATGTTGTGTGCGAATGAATATTTTGGAATACTTCAAGCTTTACGTATTTTGGTAGAGGATTGTATGTCACGGATTGTAGAATTATTAACCGAACATTGTATTTCTATGAAGATAGTCGAACCATCTGAGAATCTTATTTTTGAGTTAATGAACCACGAAAAGTGTGACGAGTTTAAGAATCTAATGTATGAACATTTATCGTCAAAATTCAATGACTATTATATTGACATTATTTATCATGAGATTGGTGGTGTATTATTGACCCATGTAACTTCTACTGTACGAAAAAATGTGCTAACAAGAATCACGTTCAACTAACGATGTTGTATCATTATGGAAATGTTTTACATTGCATACGTCTACTTCAACTATATGTAATATATACGGATCATTATGTGTATTCTATTTTTTCTTTCCAAACTAGTTTAATCAATAAATGTGACTAAACTGAAATGTACAATGTTATGTTTTTATTTAAAAATCTCCACCTCTAGTATATAGGTAGAAATATTTAAATATATATATATCGGTTAGGCATTGCTGACCCACATGACTTTTACTGTGAAGAATATTCTAAAAAGAATCACATTAAACCAACCATTTCTAATCTTTCTATTTTTGGGTCCACTCTTGAGCAATATATAATCTAGACGAGGCGAGAGGGAAAGTGTCCCCCGTTAGAGCAAGATAATTTAGGTCATATAGCGTGAAGGGGATAAGATGCTTATAGTCATCACACGAGGCCTCGAATTTTCTTCATACACGCACGTGATGTATTTTTTTGGGTCCACTCTTCAGCGTTATGTGATCTAGCTCAGGTGAAAGGGAAAGTACGTAACCATCAGAGCAGAATAATTAAGGGCATATAAAGTGAAGGGCGTCAACTCTTCATAGACACACTACCTATGGGCGAGGGGGGTCGGCGCCATAGTGCGGTAAGGGGGGTAAGGAGTAGTGGAAGGGGTGTCTGGTCGAAGTGATGCCTTACTACTAGTAATGATATAATTTAGGCGACAAATTTTATTAGTTAACATTTTATTTTAGCTTGTGCCGTTTATCAAAAAAGTTAATTTTTTTCATTTTGAATATATTCTTACAACAAAAATTGATTACAGGTTTGTAAGTCTTTTTTGAATGCACAATTTTTGTTCATTTATCTGTTTTCGTACCTTGCATTGTTTTCAAAAATTTGATTTTTTTTACTGTCAATGTTATTTTCACGAATAAAACAAAAACTAAGCATCCTATCAAAACATGATTCACAACAAATTTGTACCTCTCCCGTGGGTGAACAAATTTTGTTTTGGTCATTTTTTTCGTAGCTGGTGTTATTCGCCTAAAAATTTGATTTTTCTATTTTCAATGCAGTTTTTTACAAATAAAACAAAAACTACGCGTCATATCAAAAAGTGATTAATAAGAAATTTCTAGATTTTTTTTAGGTGCACAATTTTTGTGAGATGATCATTTCCCGTATCTTGCATAGTTTGACAGCAAAATGGAATTTTTGATTTTTCATTGTTTTTTTGTGCGATCATAATTTGAATTTTTTATTTTTCAAAAAATTCAAAAAGTTGTTATGAAAATATTATAGGGTGTTCAAGAAGCAATGTTTTTCTCCTCTTGACTTTTTTTCATATCGTGCGTTTTTCGGCTTAAAATGTTCATTTTCGTTTGTTTTTGGGAATTTTGAAAATGCTATAACTCCAGTAATTTTTTTTTTATCACGAAAAGTCATTAGAATATTTTGTTCGTCATTTTGCGTACTACTAATAACCGTACATAGAATTTTCAAATCTTCAAAAAAAGTGGTCTCAAAAATTTTCAAAATGTGCTCACTTTTTGAATTTTCATCATAAATAGCTGGTTAACGAACTCGTTTTCTATTTTTAGGCCATAAAAAGTGTGCCAAAGCTCAATCAAATCTGATCATTTTTTCGAAAGTTATCGTGGCTACAGACAGACAGACAGACTACAGACAGACAGACACCTTGGTAAAAATCGTTTTTTCTAGCTCAGGGGGTCTCCAAACGTGGAGATTTGATGAAAACCGACTATGTCAAATTTTACATAAA